>BJKM01000270.1:437500-550000 GCA_015082035.1 Chaenogobius annularis | reverse complement strand
GGGGCGTGGTCTGGAAACGCAACTTTTTTCCCTCCTTAAGGCATTTCCTGGAGAATTATCTGCATTTTAAGCACAACTAATTCAGTATGGATGTTAAATTACAGCAGGTGGCGCTAGCATCGCGGTAGCATTTACTCCGGACATTAAGACACATTTGGGGATCGCTTCATCCTTCTCCATGTCTTTGTGTCTGTATTTGCACTATAAAACGCATCGTAGTCGTGGTGACAGAGCGGCTCTTCTACATTAAAATGAATGGATTGCGTCCCAAACAGAGGTCCGTTAAGATTGCGACTGTATTTATGCCTGGCAAAGACAAAATCAATCAACCATCAATTGAGGACAGTGTGACTAGTCGACAATAAAAAAATAAAAACAAAAGAAAATCATCACAGTGAGATTAAAAGACATGAAAAAACTTTTATAACAACATTATTAAGTAATATAAATACATAATAATATCTGATTTTCTTGCAGAATACACTTTATTCGTAGGTATTTTCTACTTTACCATATTTCCACCTTCATTTGATTGATAATGTATTATAAAACTCTAAATCTACAATAGAGATAATCATTTGACAAGACAACAAATTGATGAAATAATTGCTGATTGGTCGACCGCTAAAATAATCCCAAATCTAAATAGAAAATAAAACCTCAAGGACCTAAACGGCTTCAAAAAGACTTGAGTTTTCTCCCGTTGGACTCACCAATCTAAAGGACCTGAGCACAGACAGGCCCTCCACGTCGGCCAAACCCAGCTCCACCAAACTCAGCGTCACGATGAAGCCGTCGAAACAGTTCCACCCTTCCTGGAAGTAATAGTACGGGTCCATGGCGATCAGCTTGGCGAACATCTCCCCGGCGAAGATCCCAGTGAACACCTGCAGGAAAGCACAGAGAAGATCGAGAGTTAGTTCAAGATAAATGGAAGGGAAGAAGAACAAGCAAACTCATCTGAATATCTAGGGACAACTTTGGCGTAGTCTTTCACGTTCAATAATCACGTCGAATGTATTGAAAAACAACACAGCCGTTACACAAGTCAGTGACCGTGTTCCAACGAGGGTGTATCAGTCCTTAATTGAGAGTGTATGGATATTTGGGCATGTCACTGTCAAAAACAAAGCCAAACGTAGCAGGGTCGTCAAGCAAGGCAGCAAAATCGAAGGCTTCCATCGAGGCAAAGATACAGACTTCCTTAGGCTTCCATCGAGGAGAAGATACAGACTTCCTCAAGCTTCCATCGATGCAAAGATACAGACTTCGTAAGGCTTCCATCGGGGCAAAGATACAGACTTCGTAAGGCTTCCATCGGGGCAAAGATACAGACTTCGTAAGGCTTCCATCGAGGCAAAGATACAGACTTCGTAAGGCTTCCATCGACGGCAAAGAGTAACACGACTTCGTAAGGCTTCCATCCAAGGCAACAGATACAGACTTCCTCAGGCTTCCATCGGGGCAAAGATACAGACTTCGTAAGGCTTCCATCGACGAAAGATACAGACTTCTGTAAGGCTTCCATACGGGGCAAAGATACAGACTTCCTTAAGGCTTCCATCGGGGCAAAGATACAGACTTGAGTAGGCTTCCATCGACGCAAAGATACAGACTTCGTAAGGCTTCCATCGGGGCAAAGATACAGACTTCCTTAGGCTTCCATCGGGCAAAGATACAGACTTCGTAAGGCTTCCATCGGGCAAAGATACAGACTTTCGGTAAGGCTTCCATCGGGGCAAAGATACAGACTTCGTAAGCTTCCATCGAGGCAAAGATACAGACTTTCGTAAGGCTTCCATCGGGGCAAAGATACAAGACTTCTAAGCTTCCATCGGGCAAAGATACAGACTTCCTTAGGCTTGCCATCGAGGCAAAAGATACAGACTTCGTAAGGCTTCCATCGGGGCAAAGATACAGACTTCGTAAGGCTTCCATCGAGGCAAAGATACAGACTTCGTAAGGCTTCCATCGGGGCAAAGATACAGACTTCCTTAGGCTTCCATCTTGTCTATTTTCATTATCTAAAAAGCCATAAACAATTCAGATGTTATCTTTAAGTTGCAGCCTTACTTTGCCCATCTTTTAAGTTAAATAGAGTTTGTTGAAAATGTTTAAGTTAAAATCATAATCACCATCAAATATTCAAGCTGTGATGTCATCAATGTGCGACGTGCCGGTGAAAACACACCGTTTCGACAAAATAAAGGTGTTATATGGTTGTGTCATTCATGTGGATTTTTGGCTCTTGTTTACAGTCTGGTTGCTAGGTAACAGCTGTGGAATGACCTCTACCTATGTCATATTTGCTGCTCGTGTCCAACCAGGAAGTACAGTTATAAACGGTAACAAAAATTGGCAAACAAATCGGGACCAACGGGCAAAATGTTTGGTCAAATCTGAAATATACTTCGTGCTCACTGCGTTTCAGTAAAATGTGTCGTCTAATCCGTCATATAGACCAGAGTAAAGGACTCGGCTAGCACAGAGGACAGTGGCTCCTGGCTGCACCTTCGGTAACTCGAAACCACATTAAACGCCGGCCCGCGAGTCCCTTTCCTCGTAAAGAACCTCAAAGTGACTGCATTACAGCTCCGCCCTGACTCCACCGGCTTCTCCACCGCCGCCGCGCAGAAAATGCTGCCTGAACGCTTGTGTAAGAGGAAGGGGTAAGAGTTGAGGTAAGCAAGAAGCAGCATTAGAGCGAGGCTGCCTGTCTGCTTTCAATGGGCCTAAATGTTTAATGAGGACTGTATATATGTGTGTGTTCTTAAGTGCAAATATCAAACTAAGTCGCCCGCCCGCTTTACTCTTAAGGTCTTGTGGGCGGAACCTGGAACGATTCTGGTAAGACAGTCCACATTGCGACGGCGTTTCTACGAACTACCGTGACTTGGCTCGGCGGGACGCTCGAACGCAGCGCTTCTCAAAAGTCACGCGAGAAAACTCAACCCGATGAGTGAGCGTTAGTCTTGTGAATTTGTTTTTTAGCGTCGAAAGGAGGACGAGTGATGCGCGGGAAGGGTCTATGAACGCGATAGTGAGTTAGACGGGTAATAATAGAGATATAAACCTCGAACTTCTGCTTTAAAGGATGAAAAAACAGTGCTTTCTCATTATTTTCCTACTCAAAGTTGTATTTTCATTCATTCCTGCGTGTTTGACTTCATCCTGATTTGTCCTGAAATGAAAAAAATTGCCATATTCACCTACCCCCTAGCCCCGCCCACATCCCCGTACTTCGTCGTGATTATTCCACACTATTATTGAGACTCTGAGTGACACACGTGGAGTGCTAAAATGTCACCAAGCCACTTTTCGCCAACAAAAACACGTGAATTGACAATGCGCTGCTATGAAGAGGCGGGGCTTATCAGTTCTGCAGATTTGGACAGGAAGTCGATGGTCCTGTTTCTATCATTAAGATGTTTTAGAGCAATACTGTGGCTTACAATGAACAAAATGTAAAACCTGCTTGTGTTACAGTTCAACATTGAGTTCCTGAAAAGAGCGCCACACGTCTCCTTTAAAGTCGAATTCATTTGTACCGTTTTCAAATTGTGACAAACAAATCTACATTTTTAGACTTTAGTACTTTTTCCTGCATTTCTTTTTGAAATTCTGCTACCGACCTTCAAGACTTATTTAATCTGCGTCGGATCCACTTCACCGTCCGCCATGTTTCAAAATGCGGCCCCAGCGGTTTGAACGGTTAGCATCTCGTAGCCGTTCGTGCTAAATATCGAAGTAGGGCTAAAACCGCGACCCACGATCCAGATCCATGTCGTACTTTGGAGCTGCTTTTGCTTTTGCAGACGTGAAGGTTGCGTTTAGCGACGGGCGGATCGGAAAGGTGCAATTCTTTATATTTGAGGAGTTTCAAAGCATTTGAATACAAAACTCAATGGTTTACCAGATTCCCCGTTGCCAGGACGCCTTCGAACTGCGGGGTCATGGGGTAGTGCTCCATGGCCATGAAGAGCGTGTTGAGGACGATGCAGATGGTGATGGCCAGGTCCACGAACGGGTCCATGACGATCAGGTACACGATGTGCTTGATCTTCAGCCACATGGGACAGCAGCTCCAGATCAGGAAAACGTTGGCGAACCTGTACCAGCAGGGGGGGCATTTCCTCTGCGACTCCTCCAGCTCTGGAGAGGGGGGAAACACGGACTTTAGGCGCGGTTATGTCTCTGCCTTTTACGTGTGATTGTCAAACGT
Source organism: Chaenogobius annularis (assembly GCA_015082035.1). Taxonomy (NCBI): domain Eukaryota; kingdom Metazoa; phylum Chordata; class Actinopteri; order Gobiiformes; family Gobiidae; genus Chaenogobius; species Chaenogobius annularis. The sequence goes on along the minus strand of BJKM01000270.1, from coordinate 545,778 downwards.
ATTTCCACTTGTTATTTCAGCGTTTGCTCGAGGCGATTTGTGCATTTGTGGACGGGAAAGATGTGCTTTTTTAAAAACAGGTCTAAAACAGGTCTAAAACAGGTCTAAAACAGGATTATGTATTCTAGGGATAAAACGGGTCTAAAAAGGATTAGTCTAGGGATAAACCAGGTGTAAAACAGGATTATTCTAGGGATAAACCGGGTCTAAAAAAGGATTAAGTCTAGGGATAAACCACAATTGGCGGCGACATGGCGCGACATTGGCGCGACATTGGCGCGACATTGGCGCGATCATTGGGCGACATGGGCGGACACGACATTGGCGCGACACTTGGCGCGACATTCGGCGCGACATTGGCGCACATCTGGCAGGCGACATGGCGCACATTGGCGCGACATTGGCGCGACATTGGCGCGACATGGGCGCGACATTGGGCGACATTGGCGCGACATTGGGCGCGAATCACATTGGCGGCGCATGGCGCGAGTGCGGCGAGGACACACCCTCGAGGAGCGTGTTGGTGACGACGCTCATTCTGGCTCTTGGTGTGGTCCCTTCCTCTTTGAACGACGAGTTGAGCTGATCCACCGACACCATGAGCGAGCCCGAGTGCTTCTTCTTCAGCTCCACGTCCGTCGTCTGCGGCAGAACAACAGCGCCGTCAGTGGTCGCGAGGGGGAAGCGCAGGCATGTCATTTGTGCTTTAGCTCCAATGATGCAAAAAAACAAACAAGATTCCACAGTGTAGATTCTCAAACACAATTATCACTGACTTTACTTATATATTTCATGTATTATTATTATATATTTATATATTTGACACTTTAAGGGGCTCAAAGAGGGTCCACAAACCTCTTGTCTCTATGGAGATGTAATTACACGACAAAAACATTTGAATCTAGCCTTGCTTTTGACCAGGTTAGATTGAATTTCTTCTGTGACGTTGAAATATTTCACTGGTTTCAAGACATTTCTGACTGGTTTAGTTTAATTAAAATAAATCTGACCATGAGGATGAATCAATCACTTCCATTGGCAAATAATTAGGCTCGAAATGAGAAGAAATGAACTAAAACAAGTCAGAAACACGTTTAAACAAAGCAAATGATCTAAATACCTATAATTAAATAAATTAAGATTCACATTCTGAATTCAAGTCACTTTAACTCAGCTAGATTTGGTTTTTTTGCTCGTGTTCTTGGTCTAGAATGTTCCACAGTGTGACATTAAGTGTCATCTATGATCAGCAGGTGATGCTTTGCTAAGTTTATTGTCAAACTGCGGAACATTCTGGGCAACGCAATAACATCTCCATGGAGACGAGCAGGTGGCGGTCGACCCTCCACCAGAAAAGTTACATAATGCACCTTTAAATTTCACTGTTCACTGGCACGTTTCCCAAAAAGACCAGTATGAAAACAGTTTGGTCCTGGTTTAAGCCCAGTCTGGTCCTGGTGGAGACTTGGTTTGGTCGTGGTACAGTCCAGGTTTGGTCCTGGTGGAGAACTTGGTTTGGTCGTGGTAAAGTCCAGGTTTGGTCCTGGTGGAGACTTGGTTTGGTCGTGGTACAGTCCAGGTTTGGTCCTGGTGGAGACTTGGTTTGGTCGTGGTACAGTCCAGGTTTGGTCCCGGTGGAGACTTGGTTTGCGATGTCCACACCGCCACAGTCAGGGGCATAATAGGAAGTCGCACGCCCAACGCAAATGGGAAAGGCGCACTACGTAACCTTTCTTGTGGAGGGTCCGCCACCTGCTCATCTCCACGGCGATGTCGTTGCCTTGCCTGCAACGTGGCACAGTATCTATCTCCATGGAGACAAGCAGCGACGCCTGTGACTGAGTGAAATGCACGACCTCCAGCAGATGAACGTACGTGTTGAGACCCATCGAGTAACGTCCAGACCTCCGCGGGTTCCCTCAGCAGAAAAGCCAGTGACATGTTCTTTGAGAATCTACTCACTGCGGCGCTGATTTCCAGCGGCGTCGCACAGTTTCACACGGATCAGAGCTCAGGAAGTACAAACCCGGAGGAGCTGCGAAAAAGACATGGTACCGCATGCGTTCGCTGGCATGCATGTAGGTCAAGACTTGTTCCGTACCATGCTAAATGCAGAGTTATTCATCCGGTTTGGGCTGAAGAGGGGGCAACTTAAACGTATTTTCAAATCGCTTCGGACTACAACACTTATGAGGCAGCTAACACAGACAGAGAAAGGTAGAAATAATATGTGAACGTGAGTGTGAGGGGCTCGTTTAGCATCTGACCGTCGTTTTTAGCTTCTGGTTTATTATGTAATGTTGTTGTTGCGTTATACATTGTCGATTGGTTTGAATGTTTAATGCTCAGTTGTGCGTTTGTTGTTGTCTCGTTGAATGTTTAAATGTTTTTACCAGTGGATGAAATGTAGCTTCTGTGCTAACTCCGACGTACTTATTATTCTAAGACGACACGCTGATTCATATCCGCCGTCCTAATTCTAATAAATAAGTAAGTAAACGAACAGGTGATGTATGTCGCATGTATATAAAATGTGAAAAGAGAGTCAATATCAAGGGTCAGTTAGCCTTTAGCTCAGATGCTAGTTTTACAAGTCAATTAAACTCTAAAATGCAACACACTAAGCTTTACACACTCAGCGATGACTTTTAACAAGTTTGAATTTCGCAGGCTAATGCTAACGGCTATAGAAAAAATACAGGATTACTAGCCGAGTTGCTAAGTTATCGATAGCATGAGCATCGAACGCACCAAATGTATATGTCGATGCTTGTGATTAGTGTGTGTTTTGTTAAATAAAACGATGAGATGTTAGAAAAATAAACAGATTTCCATGACAAAGGACAAACAAAGGGTGACGTTGGGAGTCGACAGCCTGGGACAGCGGGTTAGAGGTCGTACAGGGGGGTCTGGGGCCACCATCATGATCATGCCTAGACTGAACCAGTGTCTCTTAGACGTCCTTACACTCTCGTCAGTGGCTGCCTTATCTATTTTCACCTCAGGCAGGAGCCGTCGGCCGGGCCCCGGTCCGATCAGCGACACCACGCCGTTGCAGTCCACGGTGCTGTTCCTCTTCCCTCCCGAGTGCGGCGCCAGCGGGTGGATGCGCGACGAGCCCTGGCTGAAGCCGCTGTAGCTGTTGCGTCGGTAGGGGATGAAGAGGGAGCCGCGCCGGTCCTCGCTCTCCTCCACAGTGCTGTGCTCGTCGTCGGCGAATTCGTTCTCGGAGCCCATGTCTTTGGAGCGGCCCTTGAAGCTGAAGATGCTGCTGCGGCTGTTGTGGCGCGACATGAACGGGGAGCCGGGGATGCTCAGCAGAGACTGAGGGGGGAAAAGGGTGCGAAAGAGAGGGAAGCATGTACTGTAACACCAGGAGTTATCATTGAACTTTAGTGCACTTCAGCAATATCATAAAGCGATCATTTTGCATTTTGTTAGTTGCAGAAAAGGTTTTAAAGGTAGTCGTTTTCTTTCTTTTTATATATATTTTTATTTGATACTTTAAAAGTCGTTTTCTTTCTTTTTATGTTATTTTTTTGTATATATTTTATTACTCGTTTTCTGTCTTTTTATATTTAATTTTATATTTCATTAATAATTTTCTGTCTTTTTCTGTTATTTTATTTTATATTCTATTAGTAGTTTTCTTTCTTTTTATATGTTATTTTATATTTTATTAGCAGTTTTCTTTCTTTTTATATTTTATTTTATATTTTATTAGTCATTTTCTTTCTTTTTGTATTTTATATTTCATTAGCAGTTTTCTTTCTTTTTATATTTTATTTTATTTTATATTTTATTAGTCATTTTCTTTCTTTTTATATTTTATTTTATATTTCATTAGCAGTTTTCTTTCTTTTTATATTTTATTAGCAGTTTTCTTTCTTTTTGTATTTTATTTTATATTTTATTAGCAGTTTTCTTTCTTTTTATATTTTATTTTATATTTTATTAGTCATTTTCTTTCTTTTTATAGTTTATTTTATATTTCATTAGTCATTTTCTTTCTTTTTGTATTTTATTTTATATTTCATTAGTCATTTTCTTTCTTTTTGTATTTTATTTTATATTTTATTAGCAGTTTTCTTTCTTTTTGTATTTTATTTTATATTTTATTAGCAGTTTTCTTTCTTTTTGTATTTTATTTTATATTTTATTAGCAGTTTTCTTTCTTTTTGTATTTTATTAGCAGTTTTCTTTCTTTTTATATTTTATTTTATATTTTATTAGTCATTTTATTTCTTTTTATATTTTATTTTATATTTTATTAGTCATTTTCTTTCTTTTTGTATTTTATTTTATATTTTATTAGCAGTTTTCTTTCTTTTTGTATTTTATTTTATATTTTATTAGCAGTTTTCTTTCTTTTTGTATTTCATTTTATATTTTATGAGCAGTTTTCTTTCTCGGCCTGCTTCACACCTCCTTCTCCTTCGCCCTGCTTCAAATGCGCTTCATTATCAGCCGCAGTGTTGATCTGAAACAACTTAATGGTGGAAACCGCTCCAACCGCTGCCTCTTCACAGTGATATTTCAAGATCTTCATTTAAAGGTCAACATTTCTCAAGGCGGAAACACAGAGCTCTGGGTGCGGAACAGGATTACTCAGACTTGGATCTATTTTTGATCCGGTGCGGCGCTCTCTTCGTCTTCATCCGAATTCCTGACTGAAAATACCTGGTTCATGATGGACGTCTTCCTCCCGAGTCGCGTCCCCGGGAATCGCAGCGTGCTCCTCTTGCTCCCGTCGTCGGACTCGGACTTGACCACCTTCTCGCTGTCCCCTTTCTCCTTCTCCTGCTCTTTCTGGCGCCATTTCTTCTTGCGGTTGCGTCTCTCTTTGGCGCTTTTGGAGCTGAGCCGGGAGACCTCGGAGGAGCTTCGGGACAGGTGCCCCCCCCCCTCGTCCTCCAGAGCCGCCTCCGACACCGTCCCCGCTGACGTGGCCATCGCAGCCGCCTGGGGGCAGATGAAGGCATTAAAAAGGACGCAAACACAGAAGTCTGAGTTTATTTAATTTTACTTTGCTCGAGGAGGGAATGTTGTAGTGGGCCGACGGTTGCTATGGCTGGAAGTGCAATGGAAGCTGATTATTAATGTGTCTCCTCCATATGCGGCTGGGCCCTTTAACACTTTGGGGTGATAACGCAGATAAGCCTTTTTAAAACAGTTTCAGAAGAGAACAAAGAGTATTGGGGCAATCACACTACCCTGAGGTACTCCAGATTGTACATATAGTTACAATCTGAACATATAGTATTTAACGTACACATATATACCAGTCAATCCTCACACGTGCCGATGTGTGACCTTGCTTCGTGAATGTCTTACCTGCCGCAGCAGCCTCCCTCACCTGTGTCTCCTCCTGCTGCCTCTTGAGCTGCTCTAACATGGCTTTGAACTCCGCCTCCTTCTGCTCCGCCTCCTCCATCGTGGCCTGGTTCTGCTCCTCGTAGGCCATGGCCACCACAGCCAGGATCAAGTTGACCAGGTAGAACGACCCCACGAAGATCACCAGCACGAAGAAGAACATGTAAGTCTTCCCCGCAGCCCGCAGCGTCTGGGGGGAAAACGAAAGACAAAACACAGAGTCCCGGGGGGGTTCAGATGACGCGCTCACGTTTCAAAAATGAACAAGGATGTAACTGCGGCAACGCTACACAGAGCACAGCTTCTCAAATGATATGTGTCAACCACCGGCAGGTTCTGATGTTTTAGACTTTATTATCATTCTTTCATTGCTTGGACCTGTTTTAGTCCAGATTGGGTTTCGGACTAGTTCTGGTGGTATTTGGAAAGTCAAATATAATGGGTTTTTGTACCCGAGGAAACATCTACAAACAGTATACAATGAAATTACTTTAAATAAATATGTTTTACTTCAATAACAATCACTGGCAACTGGCCGAACTGCAGTGCTGGGACAAAAGTCAAGTTTTTAGGTGTCTGCACTTTACTGAGGTACATTTCACATCGAATACTTTTTAACTTTACTTCATTTGAGCGCATTTGTACTTTTTGCTCCACTGCATTTTCAACTGGACTGAAAAGTACATCAAAATCTGCGTAAAATACTTTCATCTAAATGTTACATTTTTCTGCGGGTACTTTTGGGTCTACTTTTACTGTACTTAAGTGGATTCCCCCCACCCCCCCCTGTGCTTTTACTTCAACCCACCGCAGCCAAGATGACACCTGACACTACTTAATTGAAGACCGCGGACATATCCTTTACCAGCATGTAGAGATTTTCCCAGAAGTCCTGCGTCATGAGCCGGAAGAGCGTGAGGAAAGCCCACCCGAAGCTGTCGAAGCTGGTGTAGCCGTAGTTGGGGTTCCTGCCGGCCTTCATACACGTGTAACCCTCCGGACACCGCCTGCAGAGGGACAGAAACACCGCCATTTTTGCAGCGGCGTCCGAATGTCCAGCAGGGGGAAAACGAGTCGGAAAGTCAGAAAAAAACAACACGCAAACGCGAGCGATTGACGCAGACGAGCTGTTAAAACGCGCCGTTGACTCGAGAATGTGAACAAAAACCGCTCTTCAATAAACCGCTACGCCGCAACGTTGCTAGCGTTAGCCGCTAACATTAGCTTGAGTCGCCATCACAGGCACAAAAGTGTAATAATCCGGTCCGTTTGTCGTTGAACCATGGTCCATGGCTTGTGTGGGGGATTATTTGCCCATAAATACGTGCGCGTCAGACGGATTTGACCAATATTTATTACATTTTGCAGACTTTTTTAGTCACTCGGACGCCAGAGTCACGTGACCCACGGCGAGGAGACAGCGGCGACCGTGCAGGCGTGACGGAGGGGTCGGGGGGGACGAGAGTGTCGGGTTGTTCTGCTTACCCGGCGTCTGAGCTGTTCCCGCAGAGAAGAGCGTCCAGTTGATTGTGCAGGAAGTAGAAATTAGCTGTGGGGAAAAAAAACAAAGCAAAAAAAAAACCAATCAGAAATCGATCCGACAACAATCCGTTTCAAGTCCCGATTTAAATGTCAGTCACAGAACGATCGCCGTAAACAAACACAACAATCCGTCTTAATACGTTAAAAAAACGACAAAAAACTGTGAATCCTGTAGCTTAGCGTTCCACAAGTACGTTCTTTGATAAGTCAAGCGTTTCATATTTTTAGCTTTAGCCTCGCCAAATGCTAACGCTCGCGGGCGCGTCTCAAGCTGTGCGGAATCGTGATTTTATTTCAATTGTCAACAATCGTGACGGCAACGTGTGACTTTAAAGGGGCTGCAACTGTTTTTCAGTGTGAAAAAACCTCAAGATCTCAGCGTTTTAATCCGTTAGCGGTGCCGGATATTACGTTTTACCCGCTGAAAGTTGTAAAAGCTGTTAACAAACTCGAGAGCGACGAGTTTGTGTGTTAAAAACGACAAAAACGAAAGGTGAGGAATGAGTTTGTGCTTCTGGGATCTGTCTGAAAACAATCAAAAGCCAATGCCGCGTCTCCGTTTGTGCGTTTTATCCCACTGAAATGTCGCGCTGCGGCTAGCGGCGTCGCGCTTACTGTCGTTCATGATGTACTCGGCGAAGTCGAAGCCCCTGCTGCCGTTGGAAAGGTACTGCTCGGTCATGTTGATGGGCCAGATGACGCACTTCTGCCGGAGGTTTCCCATGAAGAGCTGGAGGCCGATGAGCGCGAAGACGCTGAGGCAGAAGACGGTCAGGATCATCACGTCCGACAGCTTCTTCACGGACTGGATCAGAGCGCCGACGATGGTCTTCAGGCCTGGGGACGGACACGGGAGGAGAGCGTCAAGAGTGCGGAGTTTCAGGATCATCGAGTCATGAGGCCAAATCAAGATGTTTTACAATCTGGTGTACGATAAGTACTGTGCCCAAATGTTTTGTTTCATTATTGTAGTATTTTGGGGCGGTGACTGTAGTATTTTGGGGCTGTGATTGTAGTATTTTGCCATTGTGATTGTAGTATTTTGCCATTGTGATTGCAGTATTTTGGCACTTTGATTGTAGTATTTTGCAGCTGTGATTGTAGTATTTTGCCATTGTGATTGTAGTATTTTGCCACTGTGATTGCAGTATTTTGCCACTGTGATTGTAGTATTTTGCTGCTGTAATTGCAGTATTTTGCAGCTGTAATTGCAGTATTTTGCCATTGTGATTGTAGTATTTTGCCATTGTGAGTGTAGTATTTTGCTGTTGTGATTGCAGTATTTTGGCACTTTGATTGTAGTATTTTGCAGCTGTGATTGTAGTATTTTGGGGCTGTGACTGTAGTATTTTGCCGTTGTGACCGTAGTATTTTGCAGCTCTGATTGCAGTATTTTGCTATTGGAAGAATACTAGACTTGGCAAATGTGAGAGCAGTAAGTGAACGTTTCCTCCTCTGTGTATACGCATGTTTTGCTTGTTTGTTTGTTTGTTTGTTTGTTTGTTTGCTGGTCGGACTGAGGGTCTCACCTGGAATGACAGCGACAGTTTTGAGAGCTCGGAGCACCCTGAACGTCCTCAGCGCTGACACGTTCCCCAGGTCCACGAACTCTGTGACGTACCTGAAACGCACGAGCGGAAAGAAACGGGTCAAACAGCGCACCGGCAATGCACCGAAGGACCACGGGGGGGCGCTATCACCGAGAAAGGTCGATTGTGTCACGAATAATATGTTTTCAATTGCGGTTTTCCCTGATGGATTTGGCTCATGGAAATGAGTGAGGGGCAACAGGATTTCTCTGGGCGACACACTGCAGACGAATGGAAATGTTGTTATTTTTTTCAAATTAAAGATTTGAAACTTCTTCTGCCGTTTACTCGCAGAACTATAAGAAAAGAAAATATTACACACTTTCCATCACGTCATGTTTAAATAATAAATAGAAATACTGCATTTTCTGCGTAAAAAAAACATAAAACATAAAAATCACATATTTGGGACAATTAAATCTGGAAAATGGACAGAGTTAAAAATATAAAATAAATGTCTTGTTCATTTTGTTGCCATATTAGATTTTTTATTTTTATTTTTTTAAATGTACTGAGGCGATTTTGGATTTCTTATTTAGTTTTTGAGTGAATTACATCCGACTGAAAATGTGTGGAATTTAAAGGAAAAAAAAAATCTAATTCTAATTTTGCCTCATTTTTACAATTTCAAACTGTAATAAATAAGTACAGTTTTAAAACAGACAGTTTGTGCTGATTTTTATGTCCCAACGTAAAATAAATAAGTCACAATGAAATCATAAAAACTAATTAGGAGCAGATTAGACAGTTTTGTTGCTTCCAAAGTGTCAAAAAAACACAAAAAAAATCCATTTTAATCACTTCCTGGTTTGACGTGTCCAGCAAATATGACATAAGCAGAGGTTAATGCCACAACTGTTACTTAGCAACCAGAAATCAATCTAAATCATACAACAGTCATGATTTGACAAATGATTACGCCTTTATTTTGTCAAACGATTGTTTAAAACTGTCATAGAAAAGGTGTTTTTGGCGTTTTTGGTGGGACGGCGCTTTTTGATGACATCACAGAACTCAGCACTACTTCCTGTATTTTTCCACCATTCATTGTCAGATTTTCCTCACAAACTGCAACTTGTACCGATGTAAAACTGTTGATAATTATTCAGCACCGGGACAAACTCACCAAACGACGACATCGTTAGAAAAAACACGAGAACCTGTCACGTGGACTTTAGCGCGCCCCCTACAGGTCGGACGACTCATTGCACTAAAACGCCGTTAAGATAAATGCATTTTGAATTTTGCTAAAAATTATAAAAATTTTATCACAGAATAGCACATTTTTAAGGTTTATAATTTCACTTCCTGTTTGTAATTGATGACGTCACACGAGGAAATCACCCAGCAACCACTGGGGCAAAACTCATCTAATGTCAATGTTGTAAAATTTGACAAATGAAAATAAATGAGAGCGACTTTTTTTGTTGTTGAATTCATGTTTAAAGAGTCAAAAAAGTTGTTTATTTTGTGTAAATTCTGCATAAACTTTGACTGGAATGAGAAATGTCTCTGCTGTGATGTCACTTCCTGTCATTTTCAACAGATTTTTCTAAGTTTTCTCCACAAATACCTACTCGATTGGTGTAAAACTATAATTTATAAGTACGACAGGGATAAATACATCAAATAAAGTCAAAATTAAACATCGTTAAAAAGACTGGCTTTTTTCTCCATATATTTATTGGAAAACGTAATAATAATTGCCAGATTTTGAAGAGCAGAACCAGTGTGAAGAACCGAGCTACTCACGCCATAGAAATGACCATGAAGTCCAGCCAGTTCCAGGGGTCTCTGAGGAAAGTGAAGTCGTCTATCGCGAAACCTCGAGCCACGATTTTAGTGAGCGACTCAAACGTGTAGATCCCCGTGAAGGTGTACCTTTAGGCGCACAGACACAAGGTCAGAAACACACGGCGACCCGACGAGAACCAGAGCTGAGCCTTGAGCGTGCCCCGTCGACGTCTGGAGGCGACGGTGAAGCGGGCTTTTTCACGTAACGAATGAACGTTTGAATTTAGCTGTTTTTAGAGTCCAAAAACAGTAGGAAGAGAGACAAAGGTGCAAACAAAACCCATAAAACCCACAAAAAACAAGCAAAATTTGAACTTTTATAAAACTAAATTCTAAAAAAATCACTTAAAGTTCACGATTTTTTCATTTTGATGTCACACTTATACGATACTTATACAATATAGAATTTAGATCAGATTTTGCCATGAATTGACTGATCGTGACGCGTCGATTACATAAATGATCAGTCGCACTTGGATCGTCGTTATTTGGACCGAACAGACTCTGAAACACAAACGAAAAGTGCTTTTTTTACATCAAAATGTCAAAAAAGAAGAAACTTTCCCGACTTTCATGGTTTGTAAAGTTTTGGATTCAACCTTTATCTTCTTCCAAACGTGCAAAGTTCCACTGCACTTCAAATCCTACATATTCAGTTTATAAACTTCTACAAAAGCGTCTCCACGGCAACGTTCACACTGCAGGAGGCGGGTCAAACCCAAACAGCCCTGAAGGGTCTGATGTGGACGGGACAGAACCGGGCCTAAACCAGGAAAGAGCCAGGACAGAACCGGGACAGAACCGGGACTGAACCAGGACAGAACCAGGACAGAACCAGGACTGAATCGAGACAGAACCGGGACGGAACCGGGACAGAACAAGGACAGAACCGGGACGGAACCGGGACAAGGACAGAACCGGAACTGGACGACAGAACCGGGACGGAACCAGACGTTTAGAACCGGAACTGACCGGAACCAGCACTGAACCAGGACACGAACAGGACTGAACCGGGACTGAACCGGGACGGAACCCGGGACGGAACCGGGACGGAACCGGAACTGAACCAGCACTGAACCAGGACAGAACCAGGACTGAACCGGGACAGAACCGGGATGTAACCGGGACGGAACCAGGACAGAACCGAGACAGAACCGGGATGTAACCGGGACGGAACCAGGACAGAACCGAGACAGAACCGGGATGGAACCGGGACGGAAACGTTTCTATCGTTGAGGCCGTCGTTGCCCGGCAGTGCTTGTGCGGCTCCTGTTTGAGTGTCAGCGCAGTCCAAGTCGTGTGAGTTCAGAGTTCAGAGTTCAGAGTTCAGTCGCTTTGCCAACGGCAACAGACGAAGCGGCCTGGGATGCCGTACTTGGGCCGTAAAACTCCTGCCACGGACACAATAAATGGGTATCGTTGGCGGATACTCAATTTACTAGACTTACTGGACACACCCTTTTTTTCAAGTGTGTGTCGTGATTTGGTCACGTTTGGGCAGAAAAGTCCGACTCGAGCTGTGAACGCGGCCGCGGCAGACGTGGCAGTAACGGGCGGGTCACTTACTCTACTTGCTTGGACCACTCGGGAGGGTCACTAAAGGTCATGAAAATACAGTTGGTCAAAATGGTGCACATGATGATCATGCTGAATAATGTGGAGGCCGGGTTAAGGAACACGTCGAGTTCAGAACACACAAGAAACATCGCACAAAGGTCGCACAAAGGTCGCACAAGTCGAACAAAGGTCGCACAAAAGTCGCACAAAGGTCGCACAAAAGTTGAACAAAGGTTCGCACAAAAGTTGAACAAAGGTCGCACAAACGTCGCACAAAAGTCGAACAAAGGTCGCACAAGTCGAACAAAGGTCGCACAAAAGTCCAACAAAGGTCGCACAAACGTCGCACAAAAGTCGAACAAAGGTCGCACAAGTCGAACAAAGAGGTCGCCAACAAAAGTCCAACAAAAGTCACACAAAAAGTTGCATAAACAATCGCACCCAAGCAGTCGCACAAACGTCAATGCACAAAAGTGCACATCTGGTATAGAAGTCGCACAAAAGTTCGCACAAAAGTCGCACAAAAGTCGCACAAAAGTTGCATAAACATCGCACAACAGTCGCACAAACGTCACACAAAAGTCGCACAAACGTCACACAAAAGTCGCACAAACGTCACACAAAAGTCTCACAACAGTCACACAAAAGTCTCACAACAGTCACACAAAAGTACAAAAGCTGCACAAAAGTCACACAAAAGTCGCAAAAAGTCGCACAAAAGTCACACAAAAGTCTCAAAAAAGTCGTACGGAAGTCGTACAAAAGTCGTACAAAAGTCACACAAAAGTCACACAAAAGTCACACAAAAGTCGCACGACACATTTCTGCTTTTGGAGGGACAATAGTCGAGGGTCTTAACACGATCCTGGTCGTTTAGTTTCGATTGTTGTCCAACTCTGATTACAGAATTTGGATTTGGACCTCCCTGAAATCGGACTCCAGAGATTACACTGAGTTTAGAAATCCTGTTGCGATCGGAGTGTGCGGAAATCTGGTTTTCTCTTCTTCTGTTTCTTAGGATTCGTACGTTTCGGCTGAAGCGACTCGTAAAGTTGTCTGACCAACAGAAAAATGTCGTGCGTAACTTTAAGTATAATTAAAAAACAACAAAAAACATACTGAATTCAACAGATTCAGGGAAAATATTTGAACACAAAGTGGAACATCTGCAGCGGTAGAAAGTAGAAAGTCATTGAAGTACAAAAGTAAAGGCATGTACTGAAGTCAAATGTTTCGGTATCTGTACTTCACAGTGGATACTTTTGACTTGTACTTCATCACGTTTGAGAGCAGGAACTTTCTACTCCACTCGTTTTTTTATAATTTTCAGAACGTTTATATTTAAATTCTGAAAAAATAAATACAAATATTGACATAAAAAGGTATTGAAATTGCAAGTGTTGCCCAAAAATCAGCACATTTAACACCTCAAAAACGTTAATTTTTTTTTTTTTTTAAACGTGTACTTCAATACTTTTAGTTAAGCAGATGTTCGTGTGTGCTACTTATACTTTTACTTGCTCCTGTATCTGTACTTTTACATAAATAACAACACAGTGCAGTTCTTCCCCCAACAACTTCTCCGAAAGGATATGAGTGTATCAAAATCTTAATAGCTATGCGTCTTAGAAGATTAAAAGGGCTTATGATGTACAAGGAGGGCGTGGCACTGAAGCGGAAGATCGTTTTCCCCTTGTTTAGGACTATAAATGTCTGTGGAGAGAAGAACACAGAGTTAGTGCTGGACAGTGTCACACAGAGAGAGAACACAAGTCAGATCAGATGGTTCAGTGAAGAGCGATAACGGCCTTTGGGTTTGGTCTGGAACTGTTCTGGAGCTTCTTCTCGTGGCGGTCGATGCGTCTTAAAGGACACGTACAAAGCAGTATTTGTGCCGTTATTGGCCTTTGAACATGTTTTACTTTGGCATCTCACGAACTTCTACTGAAAACACACAGCGCTTTATGTCGGTGAGGCGTTCCCTGATCAGGATTTGTGTTAGAGCGCCGTCTACTGGCAGCAGAGGGAGATAAACAAAAAGCTAGCTTGCCCCGACATGCTAATGTAAACACACATTTGTAATGAACGGGATTTTTAGGCGGAAATTACGATTTCTGGATTTAAAAACAGCACAGACGATCTCGAAACTCGACATTTGACGTCACAAATCTGGAATATTCAGAACGTAGTGTTTTCTGAGGCTCAGAGGAAGAGGACTTACAAAACTGGGTTCATTAAACAAGCGTGAATGAAGCGAAAAACAACTCGTGTGTTTTGGATGAAGGAACAGAGTGATAACAGTTCATTTAGCAGAATATGTGTCTTGTAAGATGTGGGTAGTGTGTGTGTCGCGACAGGAGCGTTTGATTTGGCCCAAACCCAAACGCCAGACCCGTTCATGACACGCGCACATGTGCCGCGCGTCCGCGAGCGCTCGGAGTTTATTCCAAGCCGCTGTCGAAGCCAAACGCCTGGGCCCCGAGTTTAAAGCTGTTACAGGAAGACAACCACAAGTGGAGTCATCGATCACAGGGGGAGATGTGCTGACGCGCGAGCCTCTGAAGAAGCACTCCCGACGGGCCCGAGCGGGGCAGGGCGCTGGCCGGAGAGGAGCGTCCATATGTCCAGGAGCGAGGGCGAGGAGCGAGGAGCGAGGAGCGAGGAGCGAGGAGCGAGGAGCGAGGAGCGAGGGACGAGGAGCGAGGGATGAGGAGCGAGGGACGAGGAGCGAGGAGCGAGGAGCGAGGGATGAGGAGCGAGGGACGAGGAGCGAGGAGCGAGGGACGAGGAGCGAGGGGCGAGGGGTGAGGAGCGAGGAGCGAGGGATGAGGAGGAGCGAGGGGCGAGGACGATAGCGAGGAGCGAGGAGCGAGGAGCGGGAGCGAGGGACGAGGAGCGAGGAGCGAGGGGCGAGGAGCGAGGAGCGAGGAGCGAGGACGAGGAGGAGGGACGGAGGAGCGAGAGGCGAGGCGAGAGGGCGAGGAGCGACGGGAGCGAGAGACGACGAGGGTGACGAGGACGAGGGCGAGGAGCGAGGAGGCGAGGAGCGCCAAGGAGCGATGAGCGAGGAGCGAGGAGCGAGGAGCGAGAGCGGGAGACGAGGAGTGGCAGTGAAGAGCGAGGATGAATGGAGCGAGGGGCGAGGATGAGGGATGACGGCCAAGGAGGAGGAGCAAGGATGCGAGGAGCGAGGAAGGATCGGCCAAGGAGCGAGGAGCGAGGAGCAAGGAGCGAGGAGCGAGGGCGAGGAGCCAGGGATGAGGGGCGAAGGGATGAGGGGAGCGAGGAGCAAGGAGCGGGAGCAAGGAGCAATGAGCAGGAGGAGGGGAGAGGGGCAAGGAGAGAGGAGAGAGGAGCGAGGAGCGAGGGGCAAGGAGAGAGGAGCAAGGAGCAAGGAGCGAGGAGCGAGAGGAGGGGCGAGGAGAGAGGAGAGAGAAGCGAGGAGGGGCGGGGCTCACGGTATGATCCAGGGTTTGCTGATTTCAGATGACGTCACGACAGCGTTCGTCAGGCTCCATCCTGTCTGTTCCAGCACCTCTGCTCCTTCTGCAGCCGCCCTGAGCCACGCCCTGAGCCACGCCCTGAGCCACGCCCTGAGCCACGCCCTGTGCAGAACGGGGCGTGGCTCTGGCAAAAGCTCTCAAACCTGTCAGGTATCTTTCCCATGCCGAAGCGCAGCGATCTTTAAAACGCAGATTAAACTTCCCAATTCAGCGTTCTCCGCCTCTCAGCTCTCGACCAATCGACTCGTTGAAGCGTCGGGCGACCGAGACCGCGCGGCCAGTTCCGCTGCGGCGCGTCGCTTTGGTTCATTCATGCTGCGAGCCTCACGAAAACAAATGAATAATTGATCGACGCAAAGTGCAGCGCGAGTTAAGGACGGGTAATCACTGGCAGGATGTTAAGACCTCCACGAACCATGTAAATACTTGCTGACGGTAAGCTAAGAGCGTTAGCCTTTAGCTTTGAGACGACATCGCGGAGGTAAAAGCGCTGAACGGAACGGGAAGTGAACCTGGGCCCATCGTGGAAAGTACCGTCACTTCCTCCTCAAGACAACAAAATATCTTTAGGTCTGGACGCAAACACGCTCTGAAACGCACATATTTCAGTCGCCTTGTCGTCAAGGTGATCTGGTTCGTCGATATAATATAATCGTAAAGACAAAAAAATTATAATCATGACATTTTTAGATGAAAATTTTAAAGTTTTTTTTACATTTTATTTAGTAAAAAGTGCAATTTTTAAAACTATATTAAGTGGTTTTTTTCATTTAAATAAAAATTATGATTTAAGAAGCAAAATGAAGTCAAAAATATAAACCTAAATGTAAAGTATTTGTTTTATCTTGTCGTTTATGTCAAATTGATCATTCAGAAAGTTTGATTTCATAAAACAGGTCAAACATGGAGGAGCCGTCATGTGTTAAAAAAAACAAGAAGGAAAGAAAATGGTGGACTTTATTGTTGTTTTGTGTCAATAATCGCGAATAATCGTTGAATCGCGATGTTTATTCTCACAAATAATCGCTGCGCCACATCCTTATTCTGGACGTGCTCTAAATTCTTCCGACAACGCACTATATAACGTCCCCTCGGCCGTCGAGAAGTTAAAGCCACGCGACGGAACATTCCAGCAGTCGCGCGCGCCCTCCGGCTCCAGCGGCCGTTTCCCCTCTTTGACGTCTGCTCGCGGCGGCGCGCGGTGAATACTGATGAAGCGCCGCCGCCGCCGTGTCAATGTCACGGGGCTGCTGACGCTGCCGATGCCACGCGCGGGCGGAGCGAGGGCGGCGACGAGCGGGCGAGGGGAGGGGAGAGGGGGGGGGGGAGGGGGCCGAGACGACACCCGCGAGATGTTCAGCCTCAGAACCGGGTCATGGAGTTTGGAACAATAACGTCTGGTCATTTTATTGCAACACGTTTCGCTGAATTGTCTCTTTCTTCGCTTCTTCAGGCACGAACTGACTAAAGAAATGCCCTGTGCAGCCAGAGTTGTCAAAAGTACACGAATCTGTTACTAATCGAGGCTAAAACTAGTATTGAAACTAGCTGATACTAAAAAAAGCGCATAAAAAGCACAAAATTTGACCTTTCTTGAACAGTTTTCGAATGATCAGGTCTAAAATAACTTAAAGAAAGTACTGTTATTTCTGTTGTAAATTGTCTAAATAAAAGAGCATTTTTAATTTCATATTAAATTCTGAGTTTGAATTGTTAGGGTTTTTTTAATTATTATTTCTGTTGTAAATTTAGGCTTTTTAAATTGTCCTATTGAAATTAGACTGCTACAGCAAATAAAGGAGGTAAAATTACGACTGAAGGCTTTTAGATGGAGAATATTTACAAATGAAGTGAATTATTTAAGAAATTCAAAAAGCTGTTTATTATTTTGGCACATTTTGACTTAATAACGCCACAGTCTTTGTTATTAAAAGGTTATTTATGCGTCTGTACAGCCCAGATCACATGGTAACTTCAAGAAAGTACTGTTTGTTTGTGTTGAAAATGACAAAAAAAAATAAAAAATAAAAGAGCATTATTTAATTTCATTGTGATATCCAAATTAGAACATCAAGAATACCTTTGTCGGGTTTTAAAATGTTAGTATTTTAGTATTGTGACGGCAAAGGCTCGATCTCTGACTGATCCGACCACATATTTGACCCGAAAATGCACCGACAACGCATGGAAAGCACTAGAGAATTGCACATTTGTTTGTAAAAAGGCTCATTAAATCCAGCTGACTCGCTCCCTGGTTGACTAAGACACCGTTCACCCATTCATAAACCAAACGACTAAAGGTTTCCAACGGCCCCGTTCGTTTCGCCTTCGTCCAGGTTAAACAAATCGGGATTAGAGCCGCGAGATACGTCGAAATCAAATGAATTGGCAAATCAACTATTTACAAATTTAATTGAATCTGCAAACACAGAAGAGGCACGTTTAGACCGCTGTTAAGATGTTCTGAAATGCATGGGATTCTTGTGGTTTAGTCCAGAGCTCATCATGACCAAAAGTCGACCATAAAATAATTGAGCCGTTTATAACAAGACAGTGGCATGTTTATCCAGTCAAAAAATCATGAATAATTCACTTTATTCATAAATATTCTCGATCTAGAAGCCTTCAGTCGTCATATTTCAACATTTATTTGGTCGATAATGTATTTAAAGTCTCATGTACACATAATTGTCAGTGGTAACCCTAGTTTAGCGGTTCATATTTCAGTTTCTATCCAAACGTCAACGCTCCTGGACGTGTTTGAAATGTGCGCTCGGAACAGAATCCCAACTCTGAAACATTGAATGCCTGCGAGAAAAATCACAATTAAAATACTTGGGGGAAATTGCACCAAAAGGAAACAGAAGCAGAAGAGCCAGACTCTGAGAATCGAACCCAGGACCCTCTTGCTGTGAGATTGAGGCACTAAACACTAAGCCACTGCACAGACTTTTAACTTCCAAAATACTATGGAACTAAGGATTATTTTAAGAGTGGATTACTTTTTCAATTAGTCGACTACTATTTCTATTGTACATTGAGACTTTTGAAACGTATGATCAGCTACAGCAAATTAAGGGGGAAAAATTGCGACTGATGCCTTTTTAAATAGAGAATATTTGCAAATAAAGTGAATTATTTGAGAAAATCAAAAGCTGTTTATTGTTTTGGCACATTTTGACTTAATAATGCCACAGTCTTTGTTATAAAAACCTTATTTGTTTGTCTGTAAAGCCCAGATATTGATTATGATTATCAAGATATGATCCTTCTACAGTCACGATTAGTTGATTCATAATTGCAGCACAACTAAATGCATGTGAATGAATCATCTCAAGAGTGTGTGGAAATGCAAATCGGAGACAGAAAAGAAGCGTGAATCACTGGGACTCGAGTGAAAGTCTGTTTACGGTCAACGTGACTTCGCTTTACAAACGCCGAGCGATCAAGAGGTTTTCCAGGACATAATCAATCGAGTATTACTCATCACAAACCGATAAAACTGAAATCCAACAGCCTCGCGGTTTTCATAGCACGTTCCAATGACTCCAACCGTGATAAATGTGATAAAAGACAAGATAATAATATGAATAGTAAAAATAAGAAGAATAATAATTCTTTAAAAAAAAATAAAAAAAAATAATAGTAAATTATAATATTCTGTGTGGAAATATTTTGTGAGCCAAACCAATGCTGCGTTTTGTGTATAACGTGAAAGGCAAGAATAGAAAGATATAAAGGTAAAACAAATATCTAAAATCAATGGATCAAAATGACGGTTAAAGCTTTATTGGTCAAACCGTATTGATCTTAGTCTCCATCGTTTGCCATTTGTCAACGATTAAGGATAATAAATAGTTGTTTTGCAGGTATATGCAACATTTAAAGGGGACATGTTATGCGAACGCAATCCAACTTTAATGAGCTTTTAATCTCGTTACAGCAGTGTTTCAAATCATCATTTTCTTACTCAAAGCTGTGTTTTGATTTTTGAGTTAATCCTGTTTTCTCCTGCAACTGGTAAAAGGTCCTGTTTTCACCTACCCCCCATCTCCGCCCACATCCCTGTACTTAAGTTGTGATTATATTGAAAAAAAAATTAAAAGACGCTGAGCTTGACACTGAGTTGTAAAATGTCACGCGGACCCCTTTAACCTCCCTAACAACCTTTAAACCACAGTAAATGACAATCTGCTGCCTTGTTGTTCTAGGGGAAGAGGCGGGGCTTATCAGTTCTGAAGTTTTGAACAGGAAGTCAATGAAGCTGATTCTATATTTTTTAATATCTTTACAGGTACGCCGTTGTAGATACATTTTGTGGTTTACGAAAAAAAAAGAAACTGTAAAACAAATATCTACTTATGCTATAGTTCAATACAAATAATAATAATAATAATAATAATATATAATGTCTCCTTTAAATATATACCCTCAACTGCATGAGCCAATCAAAATAGTGTAAGATAACAAGGACTATTTATTATATTTTTTAGTATTTTTATTAGTCGACTTTTGGGCTGCAACTACAATAATCGTCATCGTTACCCGGACAACGCGGACCCCAAACACGAGCAAAAAGACGTTTTTGATCACAAATACGGCGGAATTATCAAATTAAAACTGGCAAAATACAATAAAGCTTTATTGATTTTCTTCAACAACACACTTATATTTCCAAACATTCTCCAAGAAGCCGTCAGTCGCCACATTTCAACACTTTATTTGGTCAAAAATGCAAGTAAAAAACCTCAATGTGCAATCCAAATAAAATAATAATAATAATAATAATAATAATAATAATACTAATCAAAATAATAATAATAATAATAATAATAATAATCAAAATAATAATAATCAATAATAAATAATAATATAATTAATCAAATAATAATCAATAATAATAATAATAATAATTAAAATAATAATAATCATCATCAAAATAATAATAATAATAATAATAATAATAATAATAATAATAATAATAATAATAATAATAATTATTATTATTATTTCCCTGGTCAAGAAAGTACAATAATTTCCAACTCTCACGCGGCACGAGTTATCGCTTTGGGAGTGACCGAACAGTTTTTCCCCCTCGCGAAGACGCCCTTCACCGGTGCGTCTTTTATTGTTTTCCGTCAGCTTTCGCCCCGTGCCACGCCCAGCGCCGTCATGACAACCTCTTCCACCGTCGATTTCACGCTTGGTTTTTTTGGGTTGGTTTTTTTTGTGTGTGTGAGTGGGTTTGTTTGCGTTGAAAGGCTCACTCGTCGTGCGTTCTGACGGGAAAGCTGCGGCTCTGACTGAGGAGGAAGAGGAGGAGGAGGAGGAGGAGGAGGACGAGGCCGCTGCAGCGACGGAAGACGGGACCGGCAGCGAGAGGGTGGGTAGACGAGGGGGTAAGAAAGGAGGAAAGCGAGAGGAGGGAGGGATAAAGAAGAGGAGGGAAGGAAGAGAGCGAGCGATGCAGAACACGGAGCTGCAGAGGAGAACCAGCCAAACTGAAGATTGGATGGCTCGACAAAAAGCACGAGCGAGAGAGAGAGGGAGGGAGGGGGAGGGGGGGGGAGGGAGGGAGGGGGAGGAGGGAGGGGGGGAGGGAGGCGGGGGGAGGGACGAGGGGGGGATTGGGAGGAGAGGAGGGAGAGGCAGGCAGCGGAAACACAAAAACACAGCAGCGCTCGCCGTGAGAGCGCGAGAGGAAGGTGACTAAATATGAATGAGCGCGTCAGTGTCGAGCGGGTTAGACGGACCGCAGCGTGTGCAGGGATGATGTCTGTATGAAGGTGTGATAATCCGGTTTTTATTATAATGTGTAATAATCGAGTTTGAATACGACGTGCACGAGCGGGCGTTTTGGTGGTTTGCGAGGTCCTCTACAGTTTGTTTTAGAGTCGACATTTTGGGTCATTTCTTGGTGAGAAATATTTGCTGTGGGGGAAATGGAAAAGATTCATTTCAGAAACCGAGTTTGGAAAGGAAAAAATGTGACTGATTTTGGACCAAGCGGGACTTTTATTTGAATTGAAATGTGCCGTGATTCTTGTTTCTTTTGCTTTTGTTTAGTTGTTTACGCGTGCTATTATTTAGAGTTTTCACTCTGGTCGTGTTGTGTTCTGTGTTCTGTGTTCTGTGTTCTCTGTTTGCTCCTCAATAAAGTAAAATAAAGTAAAATAAATAAAATAAATAAAATAAATAAAATAAATAAAAATAAATAAAATAAAATAAATCAAATAATAAAATAAATAAAATAAAACGAAATAATACAAAATAATACGAAATAATACGAAATAATATGAAATAATAATAATAATAATAATTTTTTTTTTTAAAGAAAAGAATATGTGGCAATGATATGGTCACATTTTTAGATTGGGTTAAGACCACTATAAGCCCGGTTTGACACCCTCCAGTCGCTCACACACTCCACATTCAGGTCTGGTGGGTGAAGTGTCTTGCCCAAGGACACAGAGCACAGGGCTGAACGCAGGTTTGGACCGTAGATCTTCACGCTGGGGTGGACTAAAGCTTTAACTGTCGAGCCACTGCCTCAAAACCACCCAAAATACTGCGACAGAATGAGCATAAAGAGTGGGAGGAGTGAGCCCAACACCAGGAAGCCCTGGGTTCGATTCCCCTGCTGGGTGGGGTCTGTTTTACATTGTCTCCTCTTCCATACATAAAACTCATTCAAGTCTTCTCTGTAAATGTCTTAAAAAACCAACAAACAAAAGTATTTTCCGTTTTAACAATCCCTAAATTTCAGGCTCGTTATTTGACTCCATTCCACAAAATAATAGTACTATTTCTTTGTGTTGTTTTTTCTGTATAAACTGTTCCAAAACTGTTCAGCTGAAAGGTCAAATTCTCCTTTGTTTATGTGCATTTTTTCAGTCACTTTGTTCTAATGAGTGTTTATCTTTAGTAATGTATTTGTATTTGTTTTTTTGACACTTTTGACAACATTTAGCCGCAGCAGCTTGAAAATGTGTCAAATGCAGATGACAAAAATACAGGGACAATGAAGTCAACGCGAACTTTTACTATTTTAGATAAATGAGGTGAAAAAAACAAACAAAAACAACGTATTATACGCCGACCATTGAGACATCTTAAATTGCACTGACCGGGCCACACCTGTGCTGACCAATCACAGCACAGAACGGCACACATTCTCCACCTTGTTTAGCTCCACTCTATTCACTCTGTGTCCAGCAGCAGCAGGAGCAGTACACCACCCCCACGATGGCCCCCACACCGCCCCCACACCGCCCCCACACCGCCCCCACACCGCTCCTCTGTGAGAAGCCCAGGATGCTGTGTCATCAGAGACTGAGGACAGACTTGAGAGCGCTCTAATTTACTACGCCGCTCAAATGCAACCGGCAACAACAAAAAAACGCAAACCGGGGGACGACGTCAGGGGTCTGCCGCGCGGGGGCTTGGAAACGGGGCTGGGTTCACGGGATGTCGTAACGTCGTAGAATCCCATGACATTGCAAATGTGTTTGGCCTGGTTTTAAGGTTCCTGTCCTGTAGTTACGGTGTCAATCAGAGGGAAGAAAAACTGGCACAAGCGTCAAAAATAAACTGCGTTGTCAGTTGAACGCTCTTGAAGGACTTTAAAGACACATATTCTGCATTATTTGTGTTGTTATTGTCCTTTAAATGTGCTTTTGTACTTTCACTTTGACAAAAAAAAATCCAAATCTGTGGCTTATCCCTGCGTGGAACTGACCCAGAGCTCCCTCTACTGGCAGCAGAGAGTATTAACCATCACACAAAAGAAGGGCTTCCCCCGCACACGCGAATGCAGCCGACACAAATGCCCAGAGCCACGTCACAGGTCGAGAAAGCGTCACACGTCGGGAAAATTCAGAATCGAGTGTTTTTGCCGCTCGGAGGGGAGACGATTCCCAGGATTCATCAGCCAAAGCGTGAATGAAGCTAAAGGCAACTCCGGGTGTGTTCTCGATGAGGAGCGACGTTAGAGCGGGGTAAAAAGCTAGAGAAAGTCACTTTAGCATAGCATTCATTATAGCTGTGAGGCGATTAGTGTTAGAGCTCCATCTACAGGCTGCAGAAGGGAGATAAACAAAAGCTAGCTTGCCCTCGACATGCTAAAGTAAGTTGTAATTAACGTCAGTGCTCTGAACGAGTCTGGTGATGATTTATGGGCGTAAACAGAAGATCCCTGAACTCGAACTCTGAAAAACAAGTGTCACTAAAGCTAAATACAACTCCGGGGATATTTTTGACGTCGTAACGCGGTTAAAAGCTCCGTTTGGTCAGTTATTTCTAAATTTGCCATCGGGTTACAAAGGCAGGTTCCCCTCGTCTGAAATCATGGCGTCATACTGGAGAACGGCGCGGACACAGCCAATCAGAGCCCTAGTTTGTGATGGCGTATGTGGAGAGAGGGAGTGAGAGAGAGCGAGGCGAGGCCACAGTGACCCAGCTTTGTGCTCACTGCGGAAACAAACGCACACCGGCACCGTTTCCTTCTGCCTCACCGGGCTCAAGAGTCTGGCGCTGCCAAGGTGCACGTCGAGCCGGGCCGTTCGTCCGGACCCAGATCCGGATCGTGTCTAATCGTCTCGGATCTGGTCGTAGGTTCTAATCTGAGAGGTTCACAGCCTCTGTCAGGAAAAAGTGTGCGGTTTGGAGCAGAGTTTGGACTTTTCACGATGTTTGTGTGTGTGTTAAACGGCAGTGGTTTTATACTATGAAAATAGACAAATAATAATACAAATAAAAAAAAACAATGGGACAATTATTCTGAACTTAATATGCTCTAATTCTTTGTTTTTCTCTCCTTTTTTTTGGATGCCACTCCCTTATTTTCTGCTTTTATTCCTTTACTTACTGTACCTTATGACCTTCCTGGTCCAGCTTTTCTCTTCTTTTCTTTTCTTTTATCATTTCATTTCAATTCATTTCATTTTATATTATATTATATTATATTATTATTTATTTAATTATTATTTTTTATATTATTTTATTTTATTTTATTTTTTATTCATTTTATTTATGCTCTGTTGTTTTTGTTGGGCTACGTTCTATTTTTTTTTTTTAAATGGCAGTGATTATGTTGTTTGTTCATGAAATCAATCTTTTTTAAATTTTGTAAAAAAACTAAACTTTTTTTTACTGATACTGAAAATCAAGACTGATCAATTATGAGGGGGGAAAAACATGGTGCACAGCGTCACTTCGGCATGTCTCATAAAGGTGTTGCTCTTGCTGGAATGTTCCACAGTACGGCATTAAACAGTCTATTTGGCATTTGTTCAATTACGGGTTTCATTGGTCAAATCATATTGAAAAACTGCCACTGTCGTCTCACAGATCTGACTGTAACATGCTTACAGTGTCCCCGCAGATTTCGCAATACTGTGGACATTCTGGGCAAGCAGATAAGATCTCCACGGAACAAGCGAGTGGCAGAAAGTTACGTAGCCGTCTTTAACGTTGATTCGATGTGAATGAAATGGAACGTGAGAATGAATGATGAATGAATGAATGAACTCTACGGCTTTTTCTGTATCGTGTTCTGTTAGTCACATGACTGCGTCAGGAGCGAAACGGGAGCCAATCAGATCGATCGAACACTTCTGCGCGCCGCAGAGTTAAGTCATATTCAGCTTTTAACTGCGATGTAGCCACGACTATGATCATTTTCTCCGGGAGATTTTAATCCCATATTGATCTGAATAAAAGACAAAATCTCTCTGCTGAAATGAAGAGCGACGATCAGGTTTTTCACTCTGTGCGTACATGACTTTGCGACGCTGTTGAGTGTATTTCAGTTTAAAGACATCAGATGCTTTTATTTTGGGGAAGCTGAGGGTTTTTTTTGTTTTTTGTAAATTAGTACTTTTGTGTTTTTTCCCCTAAACGACGATCTAAAAGGAGCACATTGTGACAAAAATGGGTTCCACTGCCGCTCTGCCGTCTGCGTCGATTTTCGTCCAACCGGAAGTAAGGCCAGAGCGGCGCTCTGATTGGCTGACGGCCCGAGTGTCACTTCGCCGCTGAAAAACCTACTTCCGGTTTCGCAGTGTTAAAATCGGCCAGCTTCAATGTTTAATTTTAAAGTCAGTGGATCAGAATTCTACATTTTGTTCATTGTTTTGATCGAAAACAGCTCCATTCACTTCCTGTTCAATCTGTGGATCGGATTAGCCCGCCCTGTCGGAGTGATTAGCCTCATCATAGTGATAACCCGCCTCATCATAGTGATAAGCCCTGCCTCATCGTAGTGATTAGCCGCTTGTCATAGTGATTAGCACGCTCGTGTAGTGATAAAGGACACCTCTTCATACTGATTAGCCCCGCTTGTCATAGTGATTAGCCCGCTGTCGTTAGTGATAAGCCCACCTCTTCATAGTGATTAGCCCCGCCTTGTCATAGTGATTAGCCGCCTCGTCGTAGTGATAAGCCCCGCCTCGTCATAGTGATTAGCCCAGCCTCTTCACAGTGATTAGCCCGCGCCTCTTCATACTGATTAGCCCCGCCTCTGCATAGCGATTAGCCCGCCTCTTGTCATTTACACGTTGGTCTTTTTGAACAGTGCTCACGAGACATTTCAACATGTGTCACTCAAGAGCTTTTTTTATAAACCAAGTGCAGGACGTGGGCGGGGACAGGGGTAGGTGAAAGCAGGATTTTTCTGAGCGGTCGAGCCTCCAACCTAACTTAGAGCAAACCACGATGAGGAAACACGGCTGTAACGAGGATTTTCAATCACATTTGAACCTGTTTCTGGACCGGGATCTGAGGCGCTAGAAACAACATTTTAGTCTTGCTGTAGATCTGGTAGATGCCCCTCCCGTCTCTCTCTCCCTCCTCTTCTCTCGCCCCCCCCCACCTCTCTCTCTCTCACAGGAGAGGACAGAACTGCAACGCTGCATTTCTCCGGCTCTTCCTCTCTCTGATGCATGAGTGCTGTGATCGTGTTTCTTGCATTTGACCGTAACGCACTCAACACTCTTGTCCACATTCACACACACTGACATGCAACAACACAACCACACACTGCACACACACACACTGCACTGGGGCTGCGGGTCGCGTAGAGGAGACTGGTAGAGGTGAAGGCGCAGGTAACATGGAGGACGGCAAAAGGGTTTTCCTTCGCAGCGGGAAATACGGACACAAATGGCCTGAATTCATAATATTCATCTTCAGTATTTCAGTTTAGTTTGTTCAATTTGTCGCTGAGGATTTTAGTCTGGTTTGAGTCTATTTATCTTTTCAATACAACAATTGCTTGCGTGTCGACAGCTCATTTAACTGATAATTGTGATTATTTAGGTCACGACGTAAAGGCAAATGTATTCATATGCAACAAAAAGGCATCCTAAAAGTAAATGTTTTTATGTAATGGACGTTTGGGTTTTATTTTGAAGTGTGTCTAATTAGGTCAGTGCCAAAGATGTGCATTTAGAAGTGTTTTTAATGAATATCTGATCATTTCTGGAGAATCAATAATCAAATGTGTTCAACTACGTCGTCTTTTTTAATGTTTAGAATCCAGACAAACGATGATCTTTGTGAATTTTTTTTGCACAATTTAGATCATTTTACCCAAACTATACAATTTGTAATGACTTAACTCACCTCAAAACCACAAATTGGAGAAGAACGCAGAGTATCACGTTCTGCGCTCTGCCCTGCCCTCTTCGCGTTAGCTTTAGCGTTTAGCATATTTTTAAAACAGAACCAAATATCGACTTCTGCTGGAGAAGTGCAAACATGCATCAACTGCACACAGAACGACAAGACCAGAAAGAATACTTGTCACGAAGTAGTCACATGTTAAAAAAAAAAAAAAAAAGCGGAATAAACTCACAATTTAATCCCAAATCTGTATAATCCCATGCAAAATAGTCAACAAATCGACTGAGGACCGAAGATTTACAGCTCCAGAAACATCCTTTAAACCTGTAACATCCCTTAAACCTCTTTTTTACTGCGTTCTTTATGAATCCTCAAAAAACGACGTTCACTTCCGATAATCTGAAGCAGGATTAACTCCGTGTTTTCCGATCCTTGCGAGTTTCGGTTTAAACGTACGATATTTTAACAAGCGGCGATAAAACATGCCCAATCTGCTGAGCGAGCGGCCGCACAGCAAAAGTCAGAGGTCGAAGTCAGGCCCGCCTTCATTGGCGTTTGGCTCGCACGGCCGCTCGAACGACTGTTAATTATTAATGACTGTCAATAATACAGAGACGCCTCGTTTCCACCGCTGAACATTCCAAAACAAGGATAAATATTGGCAATGAATTCAACAGTTTATGTCGTCAATTAGTCCAATTCTTATTTAAAAACGATATTATCGGCCAAATAAAGGTTGAAATTTGGAGTCTAAAAGCGTCTAGACGGGAAATATTTATAAATAAAGTGTAATATTGTTGAAAATCTGATATATTTTTTCCTTTTTTGTCAATTCGATTTAATAATCTTGTTGTTTGTATGTGTTTTTTAGTCCAGATGAGGATTACAACGATAAAAACATGGTTATTTCCAATAGTCGACTGGTCATATTGAGTCAATTAATGAGAAAACAGGCTTAATTGATAATACTACTGGCTGTGAGCAGAGGGGGCGGGGTTATGGGGAATGCTGTTTGGAGTAAACCGTTAAAAAGCCGTTAAAATGTTCACAAATGAGTGAATAAAGTGACGTTTCTGCACAAAAAAGGCGAAACAACGTCTGATTTTCATGAATAAAACACTTTAATGTAAATGTTCTCGATTTAGAAGTTTTCAGGCCACGCATTTTAACCTATATTTGGTACAAAAATGTAAAAAAAATAATAGAACTAATCGAAATGCGCAAGGCTAATGTTTCAACACATTTCTTTTGGATTGAGAAAATATTGCCAGAATGTCACGATCAGAATTGCTGGATGTCTGCCGCACCTCGCTGTGGCGCGACATGTGGCGCCACATGTGGCGGAGATGAGGAAGTGCAGGATGATCGGACGCAGATGTTCCTCCAGCAACGCACAACAGCAGAAGACGTACAACTACAGCAGGTGGCGGTAAACGCACCTTTCGGGCGTCCAAGCGCCAGTAACACGGC
Source organism: Chaenogobius annularis (assembly GCA_015082035.1). Lineage (NCBI taxonomy): Eukaryota > Metazoa > Chordata > Actinopteri > Gobiiformes > Gobiidae > Chaenogobius > Chaenogobius annularis. The sequence goes on along the minus strand of BJKM01000270.1, from coordinate 517,328 downwards.
AACACGACAACAACAACAACACAACAACAACAACAACAACACAACAACACTTTCACAGACAGACTCCACACTGACGTCACAGACACAGACTCCACACTGACATCACAGACACAGACTCCACACTGACATCACAGACACTGACTCCACACTGACATCACAGACACAGACTCCACACTGACTCCACAGACTCCACACTGACATCACAGACCACAGACTCCACACATGACATCACACAGACAGACTCCCCACTGGACATCACAGGACACAAGACTCCCACTGACGTCACAGACACAGAACTTCACACTGACATCACAGACACAGACTCCACACTGACATCACAGACACTGACTCCACACTGACATCACAGACACAGACTCCACACTGACATCACAGACACAGACTTCACACTGACGTCACAGACACAACTCCACACTGACATCACAGACACAGACTCCACACTGACATCACAGACACAGACTCCACACTGGATCACAGACACAGACTCCACACTGACATCACAGACACAGACTCCACACTGACATCACAGACACAGAATCCACACTGACATCACAGACACAGACTCCACACTGACATCACGACACAGACTCACACTGACACACACGACTCCACACTGACATCACAGACTCCACACTGACATCACAGACACAGACTCCACACTGACATCACAGACACAGACTCCACACTGACATCACAGACACAGACTCCACACTGACATCACAGACACAGACTCCACACTGACGTCACAACACAGACTCCACACTGACGTCACAGACACAGACTCCACACTGACATCACAGACACAACTCCACACTGACATCACAGACACAGACTCCACACTGACGTCACAGACACAGACTCCACACTGACATCACAGACACAGACTCCACACTGACGTCACAGAACAGACTTCACACTGACATCACAGACACAGACTCCACACTGACATCACAGACACAGACTCCACACTGACATCACAGACACTGACTCCACAACTGACGTCACAGACACAGACTCCACACTGACATCACAGACACTGACTCCACACTGACATCACAGACACTGACTCCACACTGACATCACAGACAGACTCCACACTGACATCACAGACACAGACTCCACACTGACATCAAGGACACAGACTCCACACTGACGTCACAGACACAGACTTCACACTGACTCACAGACACAGACTCCACACTGACATCACAGACACAGACTCCACACTGACATCACAGACACAGACTCCACACTGACATCAACAGACACAGACTCCACAACTGACATCACAGACACAGACTCACCACTGACGTCACAGACACAGACTTCACACTGAACATCCACAGACACAGACTCCACACTGACATCACAGACACAGACTCCACACTGACATCACAGACACAGACTTCACACTGACATCACAGACACAGACTCCACACTGACATCACAGACACAGACTCCACACTGACATCACAGACACAGGACTCCACACTGACATCACAGACACAGACTCCACACTGACATCACAGACACTGACTCCACACTGACATCACAGACACAGACTCCACACTGACATCACAGACAGACTCCACACTGACTCACAACACAGACTCCACACTGACATCACCAGACACTGACTCCACACTGACATCACAGACACGACTCCACACTGACATCACAGACACAGACTCCACACTGACATCACAGACACAGACTCCACACTGAATCAGCAGACACAGACTCCACACTGACATCACAGACACAGACTCCACACTGACATCACAGACACAGACTCCACACTGACATCACAGACACAGACTCCACACTGACGTCACAGACACAGACTCCACACTGACATCACAGACAGACTCCATACTGACATCACAGACACTGATTCTGATTCTGATCGGCCTCTGTGATTTTAGATCTGTCTTTATTGACGATGAAGAAATAGTCTATTCTGGAATTGACTGCATGTGGGTGAGAAACATGGGCATGTTCAAGCATCCTACGTCCTTCATTCATTCACCGAACTTCTTATTTATTGTTCCTCCACTGCCTTTTGAGCTCGACACGTCTAATGTAGGCTGAATACGAAGATTCCGATCGCCACCACAGATTAGGGTTCCCTCAGAGTGGTTGGTCAGGTCGATAATATCTGTATAGGAGGTGATATCGCCCCCTGGTGGAGTCAAACCCTTTCCATTAACAGTTCCTTTAACCGGTGTCTCCACACGTTCACATCACGGACACAGAGGACTCCAACACGTCCAGATCCGCACGTAAAAAGGGTCTTATACGAGACCTGACATTGTGCTGCGTTCATGTGCGTGTCGGGCAGTTCGGATTCCTCTGAGGGCGGAGCTAGTTCACCCGACCCGTGTGCGTTCATGTGCTTTTGTCTGCAGAGAACATTGTGGATCTTTTGGGGCAGATGTTGTTAGTTCTTACTGTAGTTCTCCACAGCTCATTGTTCTCTAAATACGAAATATATGGCAATCTATCGTATTTGCAGTGAACTCTACTTTGCCTTCCACCAATCAAGCGCTCGCTACGTCACAGCGTTCAAGAATGACCCTTTTTCTCCACTTGTGCAAACAACCAGGGGTGTCCAAACTATGGCCCGAGGTCCAAACGCGTCCCTCAGAACAATTCTTCCTGCTAAATTGACTCAAAAAACACAAAAATAGAACTTTTTACAATATTTTTGGAAAGATTCTGCTTTCATAACCAAACTAACAAACGTTTTGAATGATGAACTTCCTTCTCATGTAGTCTGCGGCCCTCCGCTCTGTATGGGTTTCAAACTGAGGCTCTCTGTGACAATCCTGCATTAGATCAAAAATGTCATCATAAATCGAATCTGAATTATACCTAAATTATACTTTTTAATCATAGGGCCACAAGCTCAGCAATTCACAAACAGACACACTTCCAAGTTTGTGTGGCTGTGTGGCTAAAGCTAGCGTGAACAAGGATCTGCTTCCCGTTTGCCTCATTGATTTCCCTTCTCTGCAAAGCCTCTTTATGTTCGGATTACGTCAGACCCGCCGCGCACCGGAAATACACTATTTGACATCTTCCTGTCGCGCTATAGGTCGACAAACCGGAACCGCGGATGCTAACTGCGCGCTAGCTACGTCTTGCTAAGCGCCGCGCAGCACTCCGATAGCGGAAGCGTTCCGGAAACCAAGCAGCATCTTCACTGAACCGTCAAGATCGCATTCACCGCGTTCGACTTACTTTTTTGTTTATATAAAATGGATCCAGGTCCTCCAGCGGCGTGGCCACCATCCCGCTGGGAATATCTCCATAGATGAAGGGCAGGCTCTTCCCCGCCTCCAGGTCGCTGTTGGGTTTGGCCTCATTGTCGTCGGAGGTGTCGCGGTGGCTGCTGTCGGACCGGGGCTTGGGCGGCTTCTTGTTCTTCTCTTCTTGGATGCGCTTCTCGATGTTAGCGAGCGACTCCGGAGTGAAGTATTTAAAACTGTCAGGTCCTGGGGGTGCCATAAGGGGTGCGGCCATGTTTTCATCCTGCAGCTATTTCCGCTTTATTTGTTTTCCATCCCAGACGTTCAACTGCAAGAAAGAGAGGGCAAGACAGCAGGTCAGGGTCAAGATACATTCAATGCGTTGCACTGGGCGCGAATGTGGAGCGGAACATGATGCAGTTGCCATGGAGAACAAATTAGGATTAGCCCCAAAACATCACAAAATACGAAAAATCAAGCTGGTTTTGGCAAATGAAACCACTCAGGTCGATTTTTACTGTGGTTACCGTGGTTACTGTGCAAATATGTACAGAAATGTTGTTTGTCGTTTGATGCGTAGCTTATGAGACACACAAAAACACAAACTAACTCAAAAGTATTGACAATCAAATACTAATCGATAATGAAACAATGAAACTAGATACTCATTTGAACGAGTATAAAGCGATATGCAAGATAAAGGAAGTACTCTCATTTTGTGTTGGGAATTAATTAGAAAAAAGGAGGAGAAGTGAAGCCCTAACTGAGCATGTGCAGAGGAGAAGTGAAGCCCTAACTGAGCATGTGCAGAGGAGAAGAGAAGCCCTGACTGAGCATGTGCAGAGGAGAACAGAAGCCCTAACTGAGCATGTGCAGAGGAGAAATGAAGCCCTAACTGAGCATGTGCAGAGGAGAAATGAAGCCCTAACTGAGCATGTGCAGAGGAGAAGTGAAGCCCTAACTGAGCATGTGCAGAGAGAAGAGAGCCCTAACTGAGCATGTGCAGAGGAGAAGAGAAGCCCTAACTGAGCATGTGCAAAGGAGAAAGAAGCCCTAACTGAGCATGTGCAAAGGAGAAAGAAGCCCTAACTGAGCATGTGCAGAGGAGAAATGAAGCCCTAACTGAGCATGTGCAGAGGAGAAATGAAGCCCTAACTGAGCATGTGCAGAGGAGAAATGAAGCCCTAACTGAGCATGTGCAGAGGAGAAAGTGAAGCCCTAACTGAGCATGTGCAGAGGAGAAATGAAGCCCTAACTGAGCATGTGCAGAGGAGAAAGAAGCCCTAACTGAGCATGTGCAGAGGAGAAATGAAGCCTAACTGAGCATGTGCAGAGAGAGAAGTGAAGCCCTAACTGAGCATGTGCAGAGGAGAAGAGAAGCCCTAACTGAGCATGTGCAGAGGAGAAGAGAAGCCTAACTGAGCATGTGCAAAGGAGAAGAGAGCCCTAACTGAGCATGTGCAAAGGAGAAGCCCTAACTGAGCATGTGCAGAGAGTGAAGCCCTAACTGAGCATGTGCAGAGGAGAAGTGAAGCCCTAACTGAGCATGTGCAGAAGAAGTGAAGCCCTAACTGAGCATGTGCAGAGAAGTGAAGCCCTAACTGAGCATGTGCAGAGAGAGAAAGCCCTAACTGAGCATGTGCAGAGGAGAAGTGAAGCCCTAACTGAGCGTGTTCAGAGGAGAATGAAGCCCTAACTGAGCATGTGCAGAGGAGAAGTGAAGCCCTAACTGAGCATGTGCAGAGAGAAAGTGAAGCCCTAACTGAGCATGTGCAGAGGAGATGAGAGCCCTAACTGAGCATTGCAAGAGGAGATGAGAAGCCCTAACTGAGCATGTGCAGAGGAGAAGAGGAAGGCCCTAACTGAGCATGTGCAGAGGAGAAGTGAAGCCCTAACTGAGCATGTGCAGAGGAGAGAAATGAAGCCCTAACTGAGCATGTGCAGAGGAGAAGATGAAGCCCTAACTGAGCATGTGCAGAGGAGAAGAGAAGCCCTAACTGAGCATGTGCAGAGGAGAAGAGAAGCCCTAACTGAGCATGTGCAGAGGAGAAGTGAAGCCTAACTGAGCATGTGCAGAGGAGAAGAGAAGCCCTAACTGAGCATGTGCAGAGGAGAAGAGAAGCCCTAACTGAGCATGTGCAGAGGAGAAGTGAAGCCCTAACTGAGCATGTGCAGAGAAGTGAAGCCTGCTGAAGGTCTTCTTGCCCATCCATAAAAGCCACTGATGAACAGACACCTTTTCCTCCTGTGGGTCCGAGTGAGTGACAGGTGGATCTAACCAATCACAGTGCAGTGTGACCTTACAGGGGTTTGTGCCCAGTTTTGAACCATGAGAGAGGATTCAAGAACAGCCTCATCCCGACCGCCATCAACACTCGTGCACTTGGATTGTTCTCATTCGCCGCGAGGACGATAGAGTTTAGTTTTAGTATGAACCGTTAGCCCCGCCCACTTAGACCCTCCCCTCACTTCTTAAGCTGAACCATGACAGACAAACAACTGTCCGGAGTGTCAATGTGCAGTAAGCAGGGGTTTCTACGTCGTTCTGAATCTACGCTGCATTTACATTATGGGGCGTTAAAGTGCCCCCTACAGGTCGGACGACTCATTGAAGTAAAATGCAGTCCAGTTTTATATATTTAAAATCTTGCCAAAACCTGTCGTACGGCACTTGAACCTGAACTAGAATACATAAAAACAGTCGAGTACAACTTCATTAAACGCCGTATAGTACTGTATTTAAGAAAGTACATTCATTACTGTAAATACAAAGGGCCGTGGAAGGATGTGACACGTCAGACGCAACAGACAAATAAACAATGAAAACGACTGTGTAAGAAGTGTATAGAATGCGATAAACGTCAACCATCGTAATATTTCGATGTACTCGGTGGTGGAAAGAGTACTTTGTTATCAAGTAAAAGTACAGTACTGCTGCCATGTGTAAAAGCCCCGCCTAATCAGAGCCGGTGATGGCGCGTCGTGTGTAGGTTTAGGAGGAAAGTCTGTGAGCCAAGACCAACACACACATGACTAAAGTCTGCAGAAAACAACAACAACAACAACAACAACAATAACAACAACAACAACAACACACTTGGAGTGATTGTCACAGACGGATTACTGCGTTAGCCAATGATGCAATATCGATATTTTTTGCGGGATATTTCAACTTTAGCTCCAACAGAACCATCTCGTCCCAGTGTCGGAAACCCGAACTTCACCAACGCCGCTTTAGCTTTAGCTTTAGCTTTAGCTTTAGCTTTACGCGACAGAACGCGAACCAAGCGAAATGGAAGCGCAAAAGTGCAAAACTTCTGAAACGCGTGGAAGTCGGCATTATTTCATCTTTTACAACTCAAGCAGAGAAAACGACTGAGACTGTAAGATCTGAGAGAGCGTACGGTTCATGTGAAAGAAAAAGCAGTTCAAATAAGGTGAATTTAGCGCATTAATGTTGTTTCTAAAGCGTTTTAAAAGACACATATTATGCAGTATTTATTTAAACATGTAATTGTATCTTTAATTTATTTAATTTGACGGCACAACACTGGGAAGTTTGAAACTGAGTGCTTTCTGAGGTTCGTCGAGAGTAGAAAAAATGATTATTGTTGCAAGACAGGAAACAGTCCGGACCGGCTACAGTCCTGACCAGCTACAGTCCAGACCATCTACAGTCCTGACCAGCTACAGTCCTGACCAGCTACAGTCCAGACCAGTTACAGTCCTGACCAGCTACAGTCCTGACCAGCTACAGTCCTGACCAGCTACAGTCCTGACCAGCTACAGTCCAGACCAGTTACAGTCCTGACCATCTACAGTCCTGACCAGCTACAGTCCTGACCATCTACAGTCCTGACCATCTACAGTCCTGACCAGCTACAGTCCTGACCAGCTACAGTCCAGACCGGTTACAGTCCTGACCGGCTACAGTCCAGACCAGTTACAGTCCTGACCAGCTACAGTCCTGACCAGTTACAGTCCAGACCAGCTACAGTCCAGAACCAGCTACAAGTCCGAACCAGCTACAGTCCAGACCAGCTACAGTCCAAGTTACAGTCCAGACAGTCTACAGTCGACCAGCTACAGTCCTGACCAGTAGTCAATACAGTCCAATGTACAGTTACAGTCGCTGACCAGTTCTAGTCAGTTCCTGACCATCTACAGTCCAGACCAGTTACAGTCCAGACCAGTTACAGTCCTGACCAGCTACAGTCCAGACCAGTTACAGTCCTGACCAGTTACAGTCCTGACCAGCTACAGTCCAGACCAGTTACAGTCCTGACCAGTTACAGTCCAGACCATCCACAGTCCAACCAGTTACAGTCCTGACCAGCTACAGTCAGACCAGTACAGTCCTGACCATTCCTACAGTCCAACCATTACATCCAGACCAGTTAACAGTCCAGACCAGCTACAGTCCAGACCAGTTACAGTCCAGCACCAGTTACAGTCCTGACCAGTTACAGTCCAGACCAGCTACAGTCCAGACCAGTTACAGTCCAGACCAGTTACAGTCCTACCAGTTACAGTCAGACCAGTTACAGTCCTGACGGTACAGTCCAGACCAGTTACAGTCCGACAGCTACAGTCCTGACGCCAGTCCAGATCAGTATATCAGACCTCTACAGTCGCAGACCATTACAGTCCTGAACCAGCTAACATCCTGACCAGTTTACAGTCCTGACCAGCTACAGTTCCTGACCAGTACAGTCCAGACCACGTACAGTACCAGCTACAGTCAGACCAGCTACAGTCCCAGACAGTTACAGTCAGACCGCACAGTCCTACCAGCTACAGTCGCAGTTACAGTCCAACCAGTTACAGTCCTGACATCTCAGTCCTGACAGCTACGTCCTGACCAGTTACAGTCCAGACCAGTTACAGTCCAGACCAGTTTACAGTCCTGACCAGCTACAGTCCAGACCCAAACCTCACCTACGATCAAGGACTGGACTGACATAGGAACAGACATTCGACAAATGGAACACATGACATTCAGACTTCATTTGAAAATGGACAAATGTCAGGAATTTTGGACTAAATGGTTTTATTTATATCATTGTGCCTTTATTATTATTATTATTGTTATTATTATTATTATTATTATTATTATTATTATTATTATTGTTGTTATTATTATTGTTGTTATTATTATTGTTATTGTTGTTATTATTATTGTTATTGTTGTTATTATTATTATTGTTATTATTATTATTATTATTATTATTGTTGTTGTTATTATTATTATTATTATTATTGTTATTATTGTTGTTGTTGTTGTTGTTATTATTTTGCTCTCTGCTGTTGTTCCTTGTTTTATGTTTCTGTTTTTCAAAACATTTTTGAAAAGAAAAGGCTGCATTGACATTCTTGAATTTGATGATGTTCCATTTCGTTCCGTGGGTTTCAGAGTGCAATAAACAAATAAAATATCACATCTTTTGAACGGGCAAAAGTCCAAAGTCAAATACAAACAGGAAGTAGAAAAGCATGAATAAAACTCGATGGGAGATTTACTCTTTCACGTGCTCAAACTGTTTCATTCTGCTGTTTTTTATCATCTGTGGCTCTTTATATATATTATGGTTTATACATTTTTTTTTAGCTATATATTGTGCTTAAAATCTCGTGTCAGTTTTTGTATTATTGTATAACTGAATTTCTACCACGGGAATACATAAAAGTTTTTTTTTTATTATTATATTCTAAATCAGGTCAAAATATGTGCAAATTTGACCTGTTTTGCAGCTTAAAGTTAAACTAAAATGTCATGAACACAACCAATAAAATCTCCAAATACATTTAAATAAATAAGTCAAAATTACTTCCAAATTCAAGTCATTTTAAAGCATTTATTTTAATTTTTTTGCATTTTTTTGGTTTCTCTTCTCATTTAGTTTGTGCATCATCTCTGACTCCAGTTTGTCACGTTTTTGTACAGAAACAACAACGTGAAATCCAAACGAGCTGCCAGTATTCGACATTCCAGGAATAAAACCTGTGTATTTCAATATTTTATCACCGTACTCAAAGTGCAAACTTCAGAAACAAACTCAATACTCGATTTAGATGTTATTTTCAACACAAAATAATAGTTTTCCTTTCTAAAAATGTTCAGAAAATGTCAACTTTTAGTGATTTTAATCCTCAAATGAGCGTAGTTTTGATACTAGTTTTAGTATCAACTGATTTCCATCACTTGTGTCGTGTTTTTAGTTACAGAATACTGAATTAAAACGTATTTTGTAACATATTCCACGGTATTATATTCTGAATTCTAGACCACTTTATCATCAAGTTGCATTTTATTAGATTGTCAAAATACGACATAGGTTTTAGTTTGTTGCATTTATTTCAAAGCTAAAAGAACCAATCAGAGAAGGGAAACACATGCACTCACCATAAGAGCTGCCTTTTCTATTTCCTTCAATCAAATCAGTGAAATTCAAAGCCTAAACGTCACGCTCAAATCCCACCATGTACTTGTAACTGCGGCGCATATTCTGAACGCGGATGTTGGCTTCATGTACTCACTTACTTCCCAAACACTGCTCATTTGTTCCCCTCCAAACTGGTGGGAAGAGGCAATAATTGAAACGCAGCAGCAGAAGCGCAATAAAGCAGACCAGGATCCACAGGGAAAAGGACATGAGAGCAAAGGAGGGCCACGGAAACCGAACCTGAGCACAACCTCCGCCTCTGCTTCCACCGGGGATTCAATAGATCAAGCTTCAAGGTGATTCAGACCATGGACCTGATGGCAGCCCCCCCTCACGGAGACCCCGTGAGAGGAGAGGAGACTGCGCGGGCACGCGAGCACAAGCCGCCACAACCACCAGCCGGCGCGGGGAGAAAAAGCAGATCCATAAACTCCCCGGTTCAGTGCGTAATGCGTAAAAGCGTCAATTATGCAAAAGGCACTCGGTTAGATCCTTCCAAACTCAGCGGGGGGGACAAGGGGGGGGCCGGGGGGGTGTTATCAGTGGAAAAAACAAGCAACATTGCAGTCTTTGGTCAAGAGACAAAGATACGGGACTGTATACGGCACGCGACGTCCCCGGGCCCCGAACCACCGCGATCCACAATCCACAGTCCACCGTTGCCTGCAACGACTGTGGTGACCTGACATCTGACGGAGACGGAGGAGGAGGAGGAGGAGGAGGAGGAAGAGGAGGAGGAGGAGGAGGGGAGGAGGAGGTTTACGGCGCGGACACGGAGCGGACACGGCGCGGACACGGAGCGCGGCGAGGAGTCACATGGCCCGGCGCGCACTTCACATCCACAGCATCCCCGCGCCTGCAGTGGAGCTCGCGGCGACGCCAAAAAACGCAACACAGTCAGCTGAGAGTCAGAGCTCGCGGGGAGACAAAAGACCCCGATACCCCCCCCTCCGAACCCCCCCACCCCCGGTTTCTCCCCGCGTCCCGTCGGCGCAAAAGCCGCAGGATCGCTCCCCGTCTCGCGCGAACGTCGTCGTCGTCTTTGCAAAAACGCAGGGGTTTCAGAGCGCGGCGCTGCCGTGGAAACGGGCCCGAGTCTGAAATACTGCAGTGTGTTTTATTGCTGCTCTCGGCGGCTCCACCGGACACACTCCGAGTGGGTCAGCTGCTGAACGCATAATGCACGTCCCGGTTCACGTCCGCGCCGCGTTAAACCCACGAACCAACGAACACCTGAAGAATAATAATGATCATCATCATAATAATAATGATAAAATAAAGACCAAACGCACTCATGGGCAGACTTGAGCCGGATCAGATCCTGTCTGTGGTGTTCAGACTGACAGTGGAGTTCTCCTGGTGCGTCGAGGGCCAGATTTGGCAAAGTTGATCTGAATATGAGTCCCGCGTGGAGCGAGACCGCGGAAAGGACCTCAGGCCTCAGGGGAGTGCCAATCTAAAGACGCACCTGCTCCCCAACTCTGCTCAGACCAAAGGGGGCAGAGGAGGAGGCGAGCGTGCACAAAAACATCCTCCATCACGCGCAATGAGCCGCGCGGGGCCCGTATCTGGGACATTTACCCGCGACGCAGTGCGAGTCCCGCGGCGGAGCGGGTCAGAGAGTTTAGGGAGTGAAGTTTGCCGCGGCCTGACTTTGTGCGTAGCCACGGACTCACGGTGCGCTGCCACGGCGGAGCAGGCCAACACCCCGATTTGGAGCTCGTCCCCCCCCCACGCGTGTTTCGGGACGCGCCGGGGCAAAAGAGAGCCGCGGTGTGCGCTCGTCCTTCGGTGTTCCACGCAGCCCACCTGGTTTTTTTTTTGTGGGTTTTTTTTTGTTGCCCCCCTCAGCCGTGCTCCGTGGACCCGCAGACACGTCGAGCTAATGATGCTGATGCTGCTGCTGAGAAGGGAGCGCGCTGCGGCACTGGGATGCAGCGCGCCGGCCCCGTGCACTGCGCTACCGCCGCGGCAAAAAAACACGAGCCCGCACGAAAAGACGGTGCCTACTTACTTTCTGTGGCATCAGAAGAGCACGGAACAGCCGCCGGGGGAGTGCAGGTGTAGGAGAGGGTCCCGGGAAACTGCGGCTGTCGCCATATTGTTGCTGCTCTCTCCTTCCCAGTGCGCGCAGATACACTGCATAATTGATGACTCTCAGCAGATTGTTAGGGAGTGTCGGTAAATGCCTTCAGCCTCCGGAGCGGACAGCGGCCCGGGACACAAGCAACACACACCGCCTCATAGACACACAACAACAATTATTATTATTATTATTGTAGGCTTAAATCACCTTACGCCGCTTTATAATGTTTGAGGAATAAAACACTCAGAGTGGACCAATAAAAGAGCGTGACGTTGTGGGACTACTTTCTGGCTCTAGCATCAAGGAATGTTAGGCAAAAGCAGCAAGAAGGGCAAAATAATAACACAAATGTCCATTACAGCACGCAGAATGTGGTTTTGGGCGTTACATAATGGTTCAGATCCATAAAACATGAGACTATAGAAATATATCTCATTACATTGTACTTTTCACTGTGTCCGCGTTTTGTGGCACAGGTTTGATGCCAAAAAATAAATAAAAAATAAAGCAAAGTTTGAAGTTATTTAGTTGGAAATGGACGGTTTGGAGACAACTCACAGCGACCAGAACGAAGAATGTCTCCATCTTGTGGCTAAAGGAAGATGAACCTGGAAACGGCACAGACCCCGTTACGTTACAGATTTGTGAGTAATAATCACATGAAGAGGGTTGACTTCACTTTAGGTTCTTTTAACAGATGTTCAAGTCCCTTTTCCTTTTGGGTCTGATGAAAAGAGAAGTGAAATATGATCAGAAAGACTAAATCTAACGTTATTGACTCACTATTGTCCGCTCAGGGCCGAGGTCTGCAACGGACCCCTTTTTGAGCCCTGTTTTCAGCTCCTTCATGCACCACTTACCCTCATGGGACAGTTTAGGTTCACTCACACGCATTCACCCTTTCAAGCAGAATGTTGTTCTCTTTATTTCCACAAAAGTGTGTAGCTGCACCTGAAAACAACAGTCTCCTCTTGCATTGTCTGCACACGAGAAGGTCTATAACATCTAAAGATCATGGTTTTACATTTGGTATTGTGAAGCTCGTTATTGATCAAAACAATCATAATAATCACAATCATTTCACTTGATGTGGAACAGTTTTGAGTCATGCTGTGACGCTCTCCAGGTTTGGACATTGAATGCATCATCATCATTTGTAATGCAATGTACGTGAAACTTATGGAAATATGAAACTGAAATTCTCTCTCTCATAATTATGAAAAAAAATAAAACATGTCTCACCTTGAGGGGGGTGGGGGGTTCAGGTCCTCCAGGTGGACCTGAACCTCCATCCAGGACTTCAATGTGGACCTGAACCTCCATCCAGGGCCTCAATGTGGACCTGAACCTACCTGAACCTCCATCCAGGGCTTCAATGTGGACCTGAACCTCCATCCAGGACTTCAATGTGGACCTGAACCTATCTGAACCTCCATCCAGGACCTCAATGTGGACCTGGACCTCCATCCAGGACCTCAATGTGGACCTGAACCTCCATCCAGGACTTCAATGTGGACCTGAACCTCCATCCAGGCCTCAATGTGACCTGAAACCTACCTGAACTCCTCCAGGGCTTTCAATGGTGGACCTGAACCTCCCTCCAGGGCCTCAATGTGGACCTGAACCTACCTGAACCCTCCATCCAGGACCTAAATGTGGCCTGACCTACCTGAACTCCATCAGGGCTTCAAGGCCTCAGTGGACCTGAACCTCCATCCATGACCTCAGTGTGAACCTGAACCTCCATCCAGAGGCCCTCAGTGTGGACCTGAACCTCCATCCAGCCTCAGTGGGACCTGAACCTCCATCCAGGCCTCATATGGACCGAATCCTCCATCCGGACCTCAATGTGGACCTAAACCCCATCCAGGTCCACGCTTGAGGACCTGAACTTCCATTAAGGGCCTCAATGTTGGACCTGAAACCTACCTGAAACCTTCCATCCCAGGCTTCAATGTGGACCTGAACTCCATCCAGGACTTCAATGTGGACCTGAACCTATCTGAACCTCCATCCAGGACCTCAATGTGGACCTGGACCTCATCCAGGACCTCAATGTGGACTGAACCTCCATCCAGAGACTTCAATGTGGACCTGAACCTCCATCCAGGACTTCAATGTGGACCTGAACCTCCATCCAGGACTTCAATGTGGACCTGAACTCCATCCAGGGCTCAATGTGGACCTGACCTACCTGACCTCCATCCAGGGCTCAATGTGGCTTGAACCTGAACCTCCATCCAGGCTAATGTGGACCTGAAACCTGAACTACTGACCTACCTGACATCCAGGGCTTCAAGGCCTCAGTGTGGACCTGAACCTCCATCAGGACCTCAGTGTGAACCTGAACCTCCATCCAGGGCTCAGTGTGGACCTGGAACCTCCATCCAAGGGCCTCAGTGTGGACCTGAATCTCCATCCAGGGCCTCAATGTGGACCTGAACCTCCATCCAGGGCCTCAATGTGGACCTGAACCTCCATCCAGGGCCTCAATGTGGACCTGAACCTCCATCCAGGACCTCAATGTGGACCTGAACCTCCATCCAGGTCCACGCTGAGGACCTGAACTTCCATTAAGGGCCTCAGTGTGGACCTGAACCTACCTGAACCTCCATCCAGGGCTTCAGTGAGGACCTGAACCTCCATCCAGGACCTCAGTGTGAACCTGAACCTCCATCCAGGGCCTCAGTGTGGACCTGAACCTCCATCCAGGGCTTCAGTGAGGACCTGAACCTCCATCCAGGGGTCAGGATGTTCTACAGGTCGATGGTGGAAAAGTAATTCTGACTCTTTTTTATGATGAGAAAAACAACGATGTAATCCCGGTGGAATCCCTCATTTGTCCAGGAGTGTCAGGAGTGGCTCTGGATGATACAACTGAAGCTTTTTCTACAATGTCTGACATATTCTGCATCGCACTGTGAAACACAGAATGTGTGCATCATTTTGTATAAAAAGGCTCGAGTTAAAACTCCAAAAAACAGTTTCACATTTGAATATTAGAGCCACTGAAGTTATTTACACATAAAAGACCCTAAAGAACTTGGTCATTTTTGTCTAAAACTGGGGGTCGTATTTACCTAAAATTGCAATAGCCACATTTACACGTAGTTGTTGAAGAATTGTCTGATCATGAACATAAAACACACAAATGTAATGTTATTTTGACATAGAAAATAAAATGTTTTATTTCGAAAAGCCCAGGCCGGATATCCTGTCCGCCGCGACCTGTTGTTGATGTCGCTCGCGCGCAGTCCACGCTCTCTTCGTCACGCCCACCCTTTTCTGCAGAAATGTCACTTTTGATGCAAATATGCGCCGTGATCGTGAACGTGTTGTGCGCGCCGCTGCACGTCATCCACGCGCTCGGTTTGTACGCCAGCTACAAACGCGTGTTCCCGGTTTGTCTCAACCGAATCACCAAAAACTACAACAAGAAGCTGCACGACACCAAGGAAGAGCTGTTCAGCAAAGTCTCGCACTTCAAGACCCCCGGGAAGCCGCTGACGCTGCTGGAGGTCGGCTGCGGAACCGGGGCCAATTTCCAGTTTTACCCCGCGGGATGTAACGTGATCTGCACCGACCCGAACCCGTTCTTTGACAAGTATCTGAGCAGCGCCATGAAGGAAAATGGCCACCTGTCGTACGAGCGCTTCGTGGTGGCGTCAGGGGAGGATCTGCGCGCGGTGGAGGACGAGTCCGTGGACGTGGTGGTCTGCACGTTGGTCCTGTGCTCGGTCCAGGACGTCCCGCAGACCCTGAGAGAGACGCAGCGGGTGCTCAGGCCGGTACGTGCCCCCAGATAGACCCTGAATATGCCCTCAGATAGACCCCAGATATGCCCCTGAATATGCCCTCAGATAGACCCCAGACATGCCCCCAGATAGACCCCAAATATGCCCCTGAATATGCCCTCAGATAGACCCCAAATATGCCCCTGAATATGCCCCTGAATATGCCCCCAGATAGACCCCAGATGCCCTATGAATATATATTGCCCCGAAACCCCCAGAAGGACAATGTGCAAATATGCCCCCGAATATGCCCCCAAAAAGATATATTATTGGGGGGCCCCCGAATATGCCCCCAGATATGCCCCTGAATATGCCCTCAGATAGACCCCGAATTATCCCTCAGATAGACCCCAGACATACCCCGAATATGTGAGGGGAGTTCATTCTTCAGACATTTACCTCTCATTCAGGTCGTTAGCGGACCCTCTTATGGTGAGTTTAATGACATGGGGTGGACCCACTCGCTGTGTTCAGCTTGTGTTTTTGGGACTGAACACACATGTTGGACCTCAACATTCCTCGTTGGTCCATCTCAGACATCTTAGACTTAAAGCCCATTAAAGTCCCTGTTGGACAGAAGCAGAGCTTTGTGTGTGTTTTGTTTCATTGTGAAGAGACGTTTAAGCGAATGTGTTTTTCACCATCGCGTCGTCGTGAGGAAGGTCAGTGTTGAGTGGACTTATTAAAGCAAACGCATTCGGCTTTAGACCGGCTTTAGACCGGCTTTAGACCCGGCTTTAGACCGGCTTTAGACCCGGCTTTAAACCCGGCTTTAGACCGGCTTTAGACCGGCTTTAGACCCGGCTTTAGACCGGCTTTAGACCGGCTTTAGACCCGGCTTTAGACCCGGCTTTAGACCGGCTTTAGACCCGGCTTTAGACGGCTTTAGACCCGGCTTTAGACCGGTTTAAACCGGCTTTAGACCGGCTTTACGGCTTTAAACCCAGGCTTATAACCCGGCTTAAGTAACCGGCTTTAACCGGCTTTAGACCGGCTTTTAGACCGGCTTAGACCGGCTTTAGACCGGCTTTAACCCGGCTTTAAACCCGGCTTAAGCTAGTATGTAGACACCCGGCTTTAGACGGCTTTTAGACCGGCTTTAGACCGGCTTTAGACCCGGCTTTAGACCCGGCTTTAGACCCGGCTTTAAGACCCGGCTTTAGACCCGAGCCCTTAGAACCCGGCTTTAGACCCGGCTTTTAGACCGGCTTTAAACCGGCTCTTAAACCGGCTTTAAACCCGCGCTTTAAACCCGGCGCTTTGAAACCCGGCTTTTAAGACCGGCTTTATAGACCGCTTTTAGACCCGGCCTTTTAGACCGGCTTTAGACCCGGCTTTAGGCTTTAGACCCGCTTTAGACCGGCTTTAGACCCGGCTTTAGACCCGCTTTGACCCGCTTAGAGACGCGGCTTTAGACCCGGCTTTAGACCCGGCTTTAGACCCGGCTTTAGACCTGGTTCAGTGCTTTTAGACCTGCTTAAGACATGATTTAGTCCTGCTTTAGACCGGTTTTATACCCGCTTTAGACCTGCTTTAGCCCTGGTTCGGACCTGTTTTGGCCCTGTTTTGGCCCTGGTTCGTACCTGCTTCAGGCCCGGTTCAGACCCGGTTCAGTTCCCCAGGCGTGTGATGTCGGTCCAGTTTCACGTACATTACTGAACTGCCGACTCATCTACAGTTAATTATTAATGACTTCTTATTAACTCGAGGTCACATGACGCGTTCTAAGAAAAAAGGTCAAACTGGAACGTTCCGGATCTGCGACTCGCGTACGCGGCAGGACCACGCCTTTATTATGTTCCCATCGTGGGAAGGTCCGTCATGCCGCCGCCTTCTTCTCCGCTCGCCGCTTGACGCCGCCTGTTCTCTCCTCCTTTCCAGGGCGGCGCCTTCTTCTTCCTGGAGCACGTGATCACGGACGACGAGCGCTCCTGGACCTACTTCTTCCAGCACGTTCTGCAGCCGTTCTGGTTCTACTTCGGCGACGGCTGCGAGATGACGCGCGCCACGTGGAGAGACCTCCAGGACGCCGGCTTCTCCGAGCTCAAGCTGCGGCACTTCCAGGCGCCGTTCATCTTCCTCATCAAGCCGCACATCTCGGGCTACGCCGTGAAATAGGCCGGGGTTCGGTGGGGCCGCCCGGGTTCGGTGGGGGGGCCGCGCACGTTTGTGTTGATTTTTAAGAATCGAGTCGAGTCGTTATGTCGGACGGAGAGCGGAAGTGATGGGTAATTCCACGGCTTTAAGCTTCAAACCGGGCGAAGAACGTTCTGTGGCGCTGCCGACAGAGAAGATGCTGAACTTTGTGCCGCCGTTTAACGTGGATAAGCGCCGTTAATAACAGCGATATTAACCATAAACCAGGTCGACACGGCCGCATTCTGACTAATTCTACCTTTGGAGTGGAACAAACACCGATTATGT
Source organism: Chaenogobius annularis (assembly GCA_015082035.1). Classification (NCBI taxonomy): domain Eukaryota; kingdom Metazoa; phylum Chordata; class Actinopteri; order Gobiiformes; family Gobiidae; genus Chaenogobius; species Chaenogobius annularis. The sequence goes on along the minus strand of BJKM01000270.1, from coordinate 499,312 downwards.
TCTTTAGGTCGACACGTTTTGAGAAGTTCTAAATTCTTCTCGTCGGACGCACGAGACGGATCTGTTCAAACCGACGCGTATTATGATGCAAAATGAGTTGAGTCTTGATGAATCCGGGTTAGAAAGTCCTCCGAGCCTCAAAAACGCGGACCCTTTTTCTCCACCTGTGACCTTTCCTCCGTCTGTGGCGCGGCCCTGAGAACCTTCTGCGTAGAACCTTCTGCGTAGAACCATCTCCCGACTCGTTCTGTGGCTTTCTCCCGTTTTTTAAAAATCACGACCGTAACGGCGAGCTGAGACCAGGAACTGCTGCGTTTTAAAATGGTTCGATATCCTCCGCAGCCAGCAGATGGAGCCAAAGCGCAGTTACTCCGGCGTCCCCCAAGGCTGTGGCAAAGTTATATTGCATCATGTGACACGGCGGTATGAAACCCGTCTTCTCTGTCGGCATCGCATACGGTGAAGTTTTACAGCACGTAAGAAATAAAAAGGTTAAAGAAAATAGTGACGGACAAAATGAAGAAAACTTTGAAGCCTGGTTTGAGCTAAAGTGGGTCAGATGAAGCCTCGAATTGAAGCCTCGGATTGAAGCCTCGGATTGAAGCCTCGGATTGAAGCCTCGGAATGAAGCCTCGGAATGAAGCCTCGGAATGAAGCCTCGGAATGAAGCCTCGGAATGAAGCCTCGGATTGAAGCCTCGGAAATAAGCTCGAATATTGAAGCCTCGGATTGAAGCCTCGAAATGAAGCCTCGGATTGAAGCCTCGAAATGAAGCCTCGAACAGTTTTTTTCGCTCTTCCACCTCTGCGCACTTGGTACAAACGTTCAGAATAAACTGCATTATGTTCTTGTTGTTGTAATACACGAAGATCTCCAGTAGGTGGCAGTGTCTTGAGGCTTCATTTCGGCGCCGTTTGTGGTTGTGACGCTTCATTTTCCCCGTCACTAATCATCGGATCGCTGTCGCCACAATCCAATTCAGAAACGCGATTATTAAACCAATTAAAATGCGTTTTAAAAAAAATCCGATTTCCGGAGCTAAAAACAAAAAAATTAAAAAACAAAAACGCTCAAATTGAACGTAAAAACTCAACGACCCGAAAGAGAAAACCCATCACTTTTTGTCAGATTTAGCGGTTTAACACGGCGTTTTAGTAATCCGACTACTCCAGAAATCCGACTTGGCTCGACGCGTAGAAAACGACTGCCTTATGTTATACGACCAATCAATACACATATATATAATGACGTAAAAGACGTATATAATCCGCTTGCTTTTGCCCCCCCCCCGCGTGGTCCGATTTACTGCACAAACTTTGCACTTAATCAATCGAACGACTAATACTTTTAATGGCGTCGCTTGGATTTTGCACTAAAGCGTTTATTTTTGTATAAAAACAATCCACGCCAAACGCCTTCGCCGCTACGATTGTTGCGGTCACGATTTAAGGATTATTGACGATTGTTGAGATTGTGACCGAACAACACAAAAGTGAAATGTGACCAAAACAGCCAAATAAAATACAGTTCTTTACATTTAAAATCGATATATTTTTTATTATTTTTGGCTTTATATTGAACAAAAAAATACTTTACATTTTGCTTCTCACATTGTCACGTTTGGTTTGGTTCTCACGATGTTTTTGCGACCGGGATAATCAACACTACGGACGAACCGGACCACCGTGACATCCCCCCCGCTCGCATCGGAACTATAAAGTGTGTCATTTTCAGTATTTAAACTGCTGTTTGTGTTGAAATTCAGCCTGATTTGGTGTGATTTCATTAAAAGGTGAAAAGCCCAGTGGTTTGTGTGTAATTCTGTTAAATGTGATTAAAAACTACTTTAAAACAGACAAATATCTATGGGTAAGTATTATTACTCAAGTAGAAGTACAAGACATTAAAGTGACGTATGACAAGTTTTTATGATTTTCTAATTTTGACTTTATTTGGTGTGTTTTTACCTGTCGTACAAATACATTATAGTTTGACACCGATCGAGCAGGTATTTGTGGAGAAAACGTTGAAAAATCTGTAGAAAATGACAGGAAGTGACATCACAGCAGGTGCAGTCAAAAGTTTATGCAGAATTTACACAAAAACAACTTTTTTGATTAAAAAAAAAAATTTTTTGATTAAAAAAAAAAAAAAAAACATTCAACAAAATAAAGTCTCTTTCATATATTTTTATTTGTCAAATAAAAATAACAGTGACATTAGATGAGTTTTGCCCCAGTGGTTGCTGGGTAATTTCCTACTGTGATGTCATCAATTACAAACAGGAAGTGACATTATAAACCTATAAAATTGCTTTTCTGTGATGACTTTTTATCATTTTTAGCGACATTTTAAATATTGAACTAAAACGCAGTTCAGTTTTATATGAGTCGACCGACCTGTAGGGGGCACTTTAAAGTAAGTAGTAGCAGTATTTGGGGGGGAACTTATGGCTCAAATAAGATGAATTGTTAAAGAGTTACTGATCGGGTTTAATGCACAAACTACAAATCTGATCGTAATCCGATTAGTGGAGAAGTCAGATCATGTGACAAAATACGTTATGATTTATTTCTGATGGAAAATTATGCAAAAAAAAAAAACTAAATTAAAAGAGAATGTTGAGAAAAGCGTGAAAGTCTCAAAATAAATGTATTAACTCAAAAATGTGTTCTAATGATTGGGTGATCAGATTATATTTTCAGATTTACTCGTGTAAATATAGCTACAGTCTTTTATTTAATTTGAAGTGAATGTTATTGGAAACTAAATAAAAATGAATAAAATACTGGCATTTTTCTAAGGATTGACACAAAAATGTGGATTAGCAGAAGTACAACTGTATTTAATAACAGTACATGTAACTGAGCAGTTTTGAACGGGCAAAAGTCACTCACGATAAGAATTTACCGGTACGTTCACACGCCACGGAAATCCGATGACGAGAGTAACCAGATTACCCGATAATGAATCACCAAAAACACCAGGGTTTTTTAGAGTAACAAGAAAAGGTACAAATAATTTGGACAAAACTCTTTTCATTCCTCTCACAATTCCATCTTGTCAAAACCTGCTCGCGTGAAGAACAATCGGAAAGAGATCAGATTACTCACATCAGACGTACTCCACTAATCGGATTAGGATCAGAGTTTTGGTGCGCGCATTAAACCTGACCAGTTACTCCAAACAATCCATCTCATTTGAGTCATAGTTCCCCCAAATACTTCTACCACGTTGAACATTTAGAACTTTCTCCATCATAAAATGGAGTCCTCCTCTGACGCTGCTCGTTCACTTTCCAGTGGAGGAGCGCCATCTGCTGGAAAAAGTGATCCGCGTCCAATTGGATCAGCCAATTCTAAAGTCTAAAACTAATCTTTTGATCCGCTAAAATCCACTGTGTCCAGAACAACAACGGCTTTATCCGCGGCCCGGACTCTCCTTCCTCCTCCTCCTCTTCCTCACCTCCTCCTCCTTTCAGTCCTACATGATGGAGACACGCGCGGGACTGTGCGGGACGCGGCGCAGACTTTTCGCGTTACTTTCCTACAACAGCGCGTTCATTTACAACGAGAAGATGCACGAGTTCAAGCGGGACCTTTTCCGGAGCTTGCCCCGGTTCGCGCGCGCGGACGGGACGCTGCGGCTGCTGGAGGTCGGCTGCGGAAGCGGCGCAAACTTCCAGTACTACCCGCACGGCTGCACGGTCACCTGCAGCGACCCCAACGCGCACTTCGACGCGTACCTGCGCCGGAACATGCGCCGGAACCCGCACCTGAGCTACGAGGGGTTCGTGGTGGCGTCCGGGGAGGGGCTGGCGCACGTGGAGGACGCGTCGGTGGACGTGGTGGTGTGCACGCTCGTGCTGTGCTCCGTGCGTGACGTGCGCAAAGTGCTGCAGGAGGTGCGGCGCGTGCTCAAATCCGTGAGTGTCCGGAGATGACGTCCTCGCGCGCATCAGAGCTTTTATCACTGATTTAGGGTTTCAATCAGAGCTTTAAATGGGACAATGACACGGCCAGAACAAGATATACAAACTGGGGTAATCAGATAACGCAATAATCAGATCTGAAAAGCCTGATTAGAGCAACTGCTGTTCAGTGCCTTTTAAATTAACTTAGATCTTTAACGTTTTGTCTTCTACACACTCTGCATGATTGTCCTCGTCAGAACCTGCTCCGAACGAAATCAAGATCTTTCACGTCAGATGGAAATCGGATCATGGTCATTTCAAAAGGTCGTTCTCTCCAAACAGACCTAAAGATCAGTCCTTAAAGCAGATCCTGCACCGAAGCTTACGATCTCGGACTCAACCACATTTTGAGCTTGATCAGAAGGCTTTGTTCTATTTTTAACTTAAAAAATCTGTTGAAATGTCAATGTTTATGCCAGTTTTTCAGTAAAATATAGTTGACTCAAATACTTAATGAGATATCCAATTTCTTTCAGACTTATATGTCCCAAATATGGGCCTTTTTGGGCCTTTTCCTCACGTGAAACGTTACATGATGAAAAACTGTATCTACGTAAACGACAGGAGTTTCAAATTGATGACTCGACATTTAAGGGAGAAATTCTAGCTTCTCATACCAGCACCTTCAGATTGAAAATGACTTCTGGATTGCTGTGGACACGTCTTGATTTAAAAAACTTTGTCCACATTAACAATAACTTTCTATGCTGGATTATTATTATTATTATTATTGTTATTATTATACTATAGTCATGTATTTGGTATTGCTGTGGCTTAAACTCCCAGAACAAAGCGAACAAAAGGGGGGACCGAGCACAACCCTGCCTCACTCCTCTTTCCAAAATCAGGGAGTTTGTCAAGTGATTTTTCATTTTAATTCTTGATGTTGGACAATCGTAAATTTGTTTAGCACTTTACCTAAATAAGGCCAGCGGACAGAATCAAAAGTTTTTCCAGCGTCTTATGACAGTCTTTGTACATGGTCCATGATGTGTAAAGATCGTCTTATGTCGTCTCGTGTTTGTCGTTTGTTAATAAATCACGTCTGATCATTGGGAATTCAAAAAAAGACAGAAATATGGCAGAATATCACGTGTAAAATAATGAGTATCGATATTTGTAAACATGCCGTAAAGTCCATGTTTGGCGTCGGTCTCTTTCAGGGCGGAGCCTTCTTCTTCCTGGAGCACGTGGCCTCCTCGACCTCGTCCGGGCTGCGTGTTCTGCAGCTGGCGCTGGAGCCGCTGTGGTCGTGTCTGGGAGAGGGGTGCACTTTGACCCGGGCCACGTGGCGGGACCTGGAGGCGGCGGGCTTCTCTCAGCTCCACATCCGACACGTCAGCGCTCCCAAAGTGACCGCGGTGATCCGGCCGCACATCATGGGCCACTGCGTCAAATGATGGAGCGGGTCTGTGGGGGGGAGAGAACGGCCTGCGACGGCGACTGAACCGACGCGCTGGGACGCTCCGGGACCGCCCACCCAACGCGCTGGGACGCACCGGGACCACCCACCCGACGCTCTGGGACGCACCAGGACCGCCCACCTGACGCTCTTCTGGGACACCGCCCACCCGACGCTCTGGGACGTACCACCTTCCAGGACCGTGCCCACCCGACGCTCTGGGACGCCACCAGGACCGCCCCACCTTGCACGCTCTTCTGGGACACCGACGCCCACTCTGACGCTCCTTCTGGGACTACGCCGCCCACTCCGTCGCTCTGGGACGTACCGGGATCGCCCACCAACGCTCTGGGACGCACTCCGGGACGCCCACCCGACGCTCTTCTGGGACACCGCCCACCGACGCTCTTCTGGGACACCCCCGCACCCGACGCTCTTCTGGGACACCGCCCACCGACGCTCTTCTGGACACCGCCCACCCGAGCTCTTCTCGGGACACCGCCGCACCCGACGCTCTTCTGGGACCGCCCAGGGATGTCACGATTTATTATAGTTATTCGTGGCGTTCGAGCATGCGAGGAGGAGGAGACATGTGGTTCCAGAGCGTTAATCTTACCTGTCACGTTCATTATTCTTCACTAATCCGTTTGAGGAAAGTCCTTTTGGCTCACGCAACAGTCTCAAGCCCCTCCCCCGAGCGTTACCGTGGAGCCCATCTCCGAATAAATGATACAATGCTTAAAAGAGCTACAATGAGAGGCGCAATAGCTTATCATTTATATTATGTAATCCATTTGTGCCATTTTATTTTTACAGTGAATTGTTCTAAAACCACACTTTTTTCCTCACAGGAATATTTGCAAATTGAAAAAAAAAAAGAAATATTCAATATAAATGTTTATCTTTTTTGCTGATAACCGTGATAATCGTAAAATCATTGATAACCGTGACTTAAATTTAGATCGTGACATCCCACTCTCAACTTTAGACTCGGGGCACAGAACTCCTGACCGCGCGGACACAATATATGGATACCTTTTGGAATGTACTTTCGGCACGAAGGTAGGAAAAAAAGGCCGCCACAAAGAAATGACAGACACGAACATCACCAACGATCGGATCGACATGATCGTGCGTTTCTTTTATTTGACTCTTTAAAACATGAATTCAACAAAATAAAGTCGCTTCATATATATTTTTATTTGTTCAAATAGAAATTTAAAAAATGGTGACATTAGATTGAGTTTTGGCGCGAGTGGTTGCTTCGTGGGGTAATTTCCTACTGCGACGTCATCGATTACAAACAGGAAGATGAAATTATAAACCTTAAAAATTTGCTATTTTATGATAAAATTTTTGTAATTTTTTGGGCAAAAAATTCCAAAAATATATTAGCCTTTGCTTTTTTGAAATATAGAGAAACGTACATTTAAAATAATGATATAAATTTCACCAAAAGTGGATTTTCTGTTTGTATATTTTCTATAATTTCAATCTTAAACTGAACGTTGTCATTTTTCACAGTAAGTTCATTTTGTTTTACAGGCAAAACATTAAACGCACACAAGTAAGTGAAAATAGATTTATTTTTTTACACAATCATGAATTTCAAAAACGGCTTGTTCTTTTTTTTTTTTTTTCTTGTTTTTTTTTTTTTTCACCCAATAAATATTACTGGACAATGTGCTTTTTTCCTGATTGCTCGAAGTAACTTGGCGACAAAGCGACACAGAAGTCGCTCTGTCGCCGTTTATCGCACGGAACTGTAGGAATGACATCTGGAACGCCGTCGCGCGGGAAACGAAATGCAAATAAAAAAAAATTAAAAAAATTAAAAACTGAAACACGCGACGCAATCCGCAGTTAAACGCATGAAGAGGTTAAAAGAAAAACAAAAAAACAATCTATGTTTAAGCAATTTTAAAAAACACAAAAAAGTAAAAAGAAAGGGACACATTTAGAAGGTGAGAATAAAGCTCACCGTTTCAAACTTCCCAGTATTAAAATGTACACAACTATAAATGTTATAGCGTATTTTAAAAAAACGAAACAAATAAAAAAAACAGCAGGTGGAAACGAGAACAAGTGCAAAACCAGTTCAAAGAGAGATTGAAAGTTGTTTTATATGTTTTAAAAAGTGCACTGCGGAACTTTTCAGGAGGAAGTGCATCGTCTTGCTCGCGCTCCGTGAAGATCTGCCAACACTTTAGAGTCCGTTTGAGCCGCGTTTTAGTTTTCCTTTGGGTTCATCCTGAGTCAGCAGTAAAGCAGTGTGACCTGGGCCTGACCTGGGCCTGACCTGACCTGGACCTGACCTGGACCTGACCTGGACCTGACCTGGACCTGACCTGGACCTGACCTGGACCTGGTTTAATCCTAGTTCGGAGCTGGTCTAGGCTTGGTCTGGGCCTGGTCTAGATTTGGTCTGGACCTGACTTGGACCTGGTTTAGTCCCGATTTGGACCTAGTTTAAGCCTAGTTCGGACCTGACTTGGACCTAGTTTAATCCTAGTTCGGACCTGATTTGGACCTAGTTTAATCCTAGTTCGGACCTGACTTGGACCTGGTTTAGTCCTAGTTTAGAGAAATAAGAGCTGTAACTAATGATTATTTAAGCAGTCGACTTGACAGATTGTGTTTTTGATGATTTGATTGTGAATTGAGACCGACTGAAGACCTTCAGACGGAGAACGTGTTTTTACGAATGACATCTGCGGTCCTGGTCCTCAGTCCCCGATAACACAGAATGTGTTTATTATTTGGACATTTTGATCCCGTTTTTGTTATAAAAAAGGTGTTTTTTTCCGAGTCCAGATGAAATGTCCCGACTCCGTTTGAACTGGTTCCGTGCGTGTATTTGTTTGTTTTTTGTTAGTCGAGAGTAACTGACTGCATCACATGACGTTACACGAGTATAAAACTGGAAAATCTCACCCTGAAATTAATGTTCCCACAAACGTTATCCCCGAGTCCTCCGGCCGCTGGCGCCGCCGTTCCGCCCGCTGGCGCCGCCGTTCCGCCCGCTGGCGCCGCCGTTCCGCCCGCTGGCGCCACCGTTCCGCCCGCTGGCGCCACCGTTCCGCCCTCGCTCGTCCGTTATCCGGTTTTCACGCAGTACAGGTCCTTTAAAGTTTTCAGTTCCTCTATGAGCGTCTTGTTTTGGTTTTCCAGAACGGCCACGCGGTTTTCCAAACATTTCACGTATTCCTTTTTCTTCCTTCGACATTCCCGCGCTGCCTCCCTACGAAAAGAAAAAACGAAAACATTTAATGATTAGTAACGTTTAAAAGTCATGTGATCCATTAAAGGCGATGCATGTATGAACAAATAAACTGAACCTAAACTAGTTAAACCAGCTATTTACGGGGTTGTGGCTAATGCTAACGCTAACAGTTAGCCGTGGGGAAATAATGCGTTAAAGTGCCCCCTACAGGTCGGACGACTCACTGAACTAAAATACAGTGAAGATAAATATATTTGAAATTTTGCTAACAAATTATAAAAAATTTATCCGAGAGAAGCTAATTTTTTTAGGTTTATAATTTCACTTCCTGTTTGTAAATCGATGACATCACACTGGGAAATTACCCAGCAAACACTGGGACAAAACTCATCTAAAAGTCACAGTTTTGGTTAATTTGACAAATAAAAATCTATGAACGACTTTATTTTGTTGAATTCATGTGTAAATTCTGCATAAACTTTGACTGGAATGAGAAATGTCCCTGCTGTGATGTCACTTCCTGTCATTTTCTACAGATTTTTCCACATTTTCTCCACAAATACCTGCACGATCGGTGTCAAACTATCATTTATATGTACGACAAGTTTAAATACGCCAAATAAAGTCAAAATTACAACATCGTAAAAACCCGTCAGAGGCACTTTAAATCAAATATAGGACATTTTAAGTTATTTAACCATGAACCTGCAGCATCCTTCCATTTCAATGTTCAAATCAAATAAATATTTTTCTGATCATTATGGTCGTGTTATCCAATCAGAACGCAATGTTATCGTTTATCATGAGCTTTTCTGTAACAATACAAAAGAATAACTGACTCTGCCTTGTATTACTCACTGAATATAATCTGTGGTACATAGAATTCTACTTCTACAAGTCTGTGGAACACACTCTGTGGAACACACTCTGGACTCGCCGTTAACGGGACCCTTTTCCATCGGGCGGTTCCAGGTCGGGCTTCCTAACGCTGGTGTAAAGAGGCGGGACTTGGCCGCTGGAGTGGGAGGTGCCAGTCCATATATGGTGTTAGTGCGTGTGATGTTCGTGACGGGCTCATGTCAGGTTCACAGGGCGAGACGCTCGTTATGGAACAGCGAGAAAGAACATTAGTTTATGATTGTCGATTTCAAAATAAAAAATATTTTAACCATTTTTCAATTTGTTCCCAAAATTGGTTTAGTTATTTCACCTTTATTTGTTTTGTGCAAAGCAGAATAGAGCGCGCGTCTGTGGACTTTTTCAGAGCCAGGCCCAGAGCCAGGCCCAGAGCCAGAGCCCGAGCCAGAGCCCGAGCCCGAGCCAGAGCCCGAGCCAGATCCAGGCCCAGATCCAGGCCCAGATCCAGGCCCACTGTCTCAAAGTAAAGAAACGTGGCTCGGAAGTTGTATTTTTTTCATCCATCTATCCATCCATCTTCTTCCGCTTTATCCGGGGCCGGGTCGCGGGGGCAGCAGTCTAAGCAGGGACTCCCAGACTTCCTTTTCCCCAGACACTTCCTCCAACTCCTCCGGACTCCTCCGGGGGATCCCGAGGCGTTCCCAGGCCAGCCGAGAGACATAGTCCCTCCAGCGTGTCCTGGGTCTTCCCCGGGGCCTCCTCCCGGTGGGACATGCCCGAAACACCTCCCTAGGGAGGCGTCCAGGAGGCATCCGGAACAGATGCCCGAGCCACCTCAGCTGGCTCCTCTCAACGTGGAGGAGCAGCGGCTCTACTCCGAGCTACTCCCGTGTGACTGAGCTCCTCACCCTATCTCTAAGGGAGCGCCCAGCCACCCTGCGGAGGAAATTCATTTCGACCGCTTGTATCCGCGATCTTGTCCTTTCGGTCACTACCCAAAGCTCATGACCATAGGTGAGGGTAGGAACGTAGATTGAAGCGGTAAATCGAGAGCTTTGTCTTTCGACTCAGCTCCTTCTTTACCACAACAGTCCGATGCAGCGACCGCATCACTGCAGACGCTGCACCGATCCGCCTGTCAATCTCACGCTCCATCCTTCCCTCACTCGTGAACAAGACCCCGAGATACTTAAACTCCTCCACTTGGGGCAAGGACTCCCCACCCACCTGGAGAGGGCAAGCCACCTTTTTCCGGTCGAGAACCATGGCCTCAGATTTGGAGGTGCTGATTCTCATCCCAGCTGCTTCACACTCGGCTGCAAACCGTCCCAGTGCATGTTGCAGGTCCAGGTTTGATGGGGCCATCAGGACAACATCATCTGCAAACAGCAGAGATGAGATCCTGTGCTCTAAAAACCAGAACCGGTGACAAAGGGCAGCCCTGGCGGAGTCCAACACGCACTGGGAACAGGTCTGACTTACTGCCGGCAATGCGAACACAGCTCCTGCTCCGCTCATACAGGGACCGGACAGCCCTGAGCAAAGGGCCCCGGACCCCGTACTCCCGCAGCACCCCCCAAAGGGCACCCCGTGGGACACGGTCGAAAGCCTTCTCCAGATCCACAAAGCACATGTGGACTAGTTGGGCAAACTCCCATGAACCCTCAAGCACCCGATGGAGAGTATAGAGCTGGTCCAGTGTTCCACGACCAGAACGAAAACCACTCTGCTCCTCCTGAATCCGAGGTTCGACTATCGGTCGGATTCTCCTTTCCAGTACCCTGGAATGGACCTTACCAGGGAGGCTGAGGAGTGTGATCCCTCTATAGTTGGAGCACACCCTCCGGTCCCCCTTCTTGAACAGAGGGACCACCACCCCGGTCTGCCAGTCCAGAGGCACCGACCCCGACCGCCACGCGATGTTGCAGAGACGTGTCAACCAAGACAGTCCTGCAACATCCAGAGACTTTAGGTACTCGGGGCGTATCTCATCCACCCCGGAGCTCTGCCACCGAGGAGTTTGCCAACAACCTCAGTGACTTTCGGCTTGGGTGATGGATGAGTCAGCCTCCGAGTCCTCAGTCTCTACTTCCTCTTCGGAAGACGTGGCAGTGGGATTTAGGAGGTCCTCAAAGTACTCCTTCCACCGCCCGACGACATCCCCAGTCGAGGTCAGCAGGTCCCCACCCGCACCGTAAACGGTGTTGGTGGAACACTGCTTCCCCCTCCTGAGGCGCCGGACGGTTTGCCAGAATTTCTTTGGGGCCGACCGATAGTCCTCCTCCAGGGCCTCCCCGAACTCCTCCCAGACCCGGGTTTTTGCCTCTGCGACAGCACAAGCTGCGGCACGCCTGGCCCGCCGATACCCCTCAACGGCCTCAGGAGTCCCACAAGCCAAAGAGGCCTGATAGGCCTCCTTCTTCCGCCTGACAGCATCCCTTACTTCCGGTGTCCACCACCGGGTTCGCGGGGTTGCCGCCGCGACAGGCACCTGAGACCTTGCGACCACAGCTCCGAGCAGCCGCATTGACAATGGAGGTCGAGAACATGGTCCACTCGGACTCAATGTCCCAAGCCTCCCCCGGGATCTGGGAGAAGCTCTCCCGGAGGTGTTGAATTGAAGACCCTGCTGACAGCGGGCTCCGCAAGACGTTCCCAACAGACCCTCACTATACACTTGGGCCTGCCAAGTCTGTCCGGCTTCCTCCGCCGCCAGCGGATCCAACTCACCACCAGGTGGTGATCGGTTGACAGCTCCGCCCCTCTCTTGTATTTTTTTCCATTTATTTTTATTTAATTTTTGGGATCAATTTGAAAAACGGAAAATCAAACCGTTTTATTGTAATTTTTTTTATTAATCAAAACAATTTAATTTGTACTTTTTGTGTGTCATTTAAGCCCATGAGAGTCGTTTTATTATCTCGTCCTTACGGCGATCGTGACGCGACTCCAGGAAGTGCGTTTCATGTCATGTTTGTCTGTTTCTTAGTTATGATTCTGGCCGTTCACTCCACCTCTTATTTCCTCATGATCACGCTTCTCGTGTGGAGTTCCACGCCGACGCAAGATGTCAGTAAATGAGCTCCTCAACGGCCAAGTTACCGCTAAAGACCAGGGCAAAACACGGCCCTCACAACTACGTTTTTTGCGCATTTCATTTACACATATTTCACTAGAAGGCAACGTTTTGGAGTTAGTATTAAATAGCATTCCAGTCTAAATCCGTGCACTTTTTTAATCCTGACGTCGAGCTCAGCCATTTCACAAAAAGACGTTCAGTAATTCAAAGGTTGTATGTGCGGAAACGGGAACACTTTTGCCTCATTTATTTGACTTCTCTGCAAAGCCTCTACGCCGCGTTTTAACCTCTTTATGTAATGCTTTGGATCATGTTCGATGCTTTATTTCTTCATTATTCAGACCGGACTGATCCAAAACAATCCAGAGTAAATGTGAAGAAAGTGCACCTTTACCAGACGACGTAAAACACCCTGGAACAAGCACACTTCAACCAGAGTCAAAAGGTCTGAACCTGTTCTTGGCGAGCCTGATCTCCCTCTTCATCGTGGGGTCGTCGCTCTTGGTCTGGGACAGTCCCACGGGCGACGTCATGACGACCGTCTGCTGCAGAGAGCTGGAGGACGGCGCGGTCCGGATCTGGTACGTCTGCATCTCGCCGCCGGCGCCTGAACGAAACCAGAAGACAAGAAGTGCCCGAGATTCAGCCGGAGCTACAACCGGTTTGGAAGAATATCTCGTTCATGTGATTCTGTCCAGAGTGCATTTTCAGGAGCATTAACATTTGAGAGGAGACGGAAAACCAACGATCGCGATGCATTTGTACGTTTGCAGACGTCTAAACCAGAGGGAAAACGGTCCGAATCTGCATTTTATAATCGACCAGCTTTCTCTGGATTCTAAACAATCTGTATCTGTCCTAAAATAAAGACACATCATTATTAATAATAATAAATATATATAAAAAATAACAAATAAAATGATAACATATATATATTTTTTTTACTTGTAATGTCATTTTTGAACACCTTTTAAAAACATAACCTTTCCAGTTCTGTAAAGCACTTTGAATGACTGTGTTTTTCTGACATTTTCTGATATCCCAACTCTATTCAGTGATTTAATTCATGCAGCTGCACGAGGATAAAAAGGATCGAAGTCGTCATTGTATTCAGTTAATATAAATATAAAAAATGACTCCTTTTATTGCAGTTTATTGTCCAGCTGGTTCTAAGATGACATAAAACGTAAAAGGTCTAGTTTGAACTTCTCACACACACAAAAACACACTTAACACGAGCTGACCTTGCACCACCACCTGGTTACTGGGCACGAGTATCTGCTGCCCGTCCGGGGTCTGGGCGTACTGCAGGATGGTGGTGCCCGACTGAGCCCCTCCCGCGCTGGGCATGGTCAGAGCCTGAACACCCTGGAGGCCCTCGGAGCCCGGAGACGCCAACTGGATCGTGCCATTCGCGCCGATAGTGACTGCGGACACAGAGAGAGGCGTGAGAACGGCAGAGGGGCCATTTATTTTGTGTTTTCACGTTCCAGGAGACATAACAAGTACTGAAGGTCACCATAGGAACAGAGAGGGTCACCACGGGAACAGAGAGGGTCGAGTGAAGCGTCGGGAACGTCAAGGACACAACAAACAGATTAAAAGGCTACACTGCTTTACTCTGGATGGGCTCAAATGACACGTTTAGGAGCGTTTCATCTGACAGTTCACTTCTAGACATATGGGCTCAAATGACGCGTTTAGGGGCGTTTCATTTTACAGTACACTTCTAGCATATGGGCTCAAATGATGCGTTTAGGAGCGTTTCATTTGACAGTTCACTTCTAGACATATGGGCTCAAATGATGCATTTAAGGGCTTTTCATTTTATAGTACACTTCTAGCATATGGGCTCAAATTATGCGTTTAGGGGCGTTTCATTTTACAGGACACTTCTAGCATATGGGCTCAAATGATGCGTTTAGGGGCTTTTCATTTTATAGTACACTTCTAGACATATGGGCTCAAATGATGCGTTTAGGGGCTTTTCATTTTATAGTACACTTCTAGACATATGGGCTCAAATGATGCGTTTAGGGGCGTTTCATTTTACAGTACACTTCTAGCATATGGGCTCAAATGATGCGTTTAGGGGCTTTTCATTTTATAGTACACTTCTAGCATATGGGCTCAAATGATGCGTTTAGGGGCCTTTCATTTTACGGTACACTTCTAGACACATGTAGATAAAATGTTAAAATAACAGAGCTTAAACTGTTGCCGTGTGCGCGTCTGGACATCAGAAGAGCTTCAGACAGAACGTACTGTATTGTCCGCTGCTCGTCTGGTAGATGGGCGTGGACGAGACGGCGACGCCGGTGACGGCGCTGGACACGGGGCTGTTCTCTGCCCCCGGCTCGGACGACAGCTCGTTAAAGATCTTTCTGGAAATAGACAAACGCACAAACGCTGTAAATCTGTGTCGTCGGCGCGGTTTGTTTCCGCCGCGTTTTACCTGTACGACGGGCGCCTGGCGAGGATCTCCCTGGTCTTGTGGGTGGTGCTTCCACTGTCTGAAGAGTCCTGAGAATCGTCAGTGTCTGAGCCCTGAGGCTGAAGACACAAACACACTGGATTATGAAACAATACTAGGATCTGTGGCAAACGCATTCAACGGGAACAAGAGGTACAAAACGGTTAATTAATCGGTTCATGGCGTCTTTTCCGAACGCAGCGCTCTGATTGGCTGTGCTTGGGCGGTCCACCCCAGTTTCACTTTACTGTTTGAAAAAAGCTGTTTGGGAGAGGTTAAACGAGTTAAACAGATTTGAAAACACACTTCCAGATTTGACATATTTAATGAGTTGAGAACACGGTTTAGATGAAGATTTGGGAGTTAATTGTGATATTAACCTTCATTTTTTAACATAAATACATCTTTCTTCTACTTTTCCGTGTAAATAGTTGAATGTATATTTAGTGTTGAGAGCCCTTTTTTTGTTATGTGAGCAAACAGAATATGCTTCATCATTTATATTGATTTCAACAAATGTCATCTAACTTGTGCATGCGTTTTAATTAATTGCCAATTACACAGATTTTGTGTTGAGATTTAAAGCTTGGCCTCTTGAACGATGGCTGAGGAATAAAGGCTCTCATGAAGGTACAAACCAACACATTCAGCTTGACATTTCACAATAAAAGCCTGGTATTTGTCCAGAGTCTGACCTGCGGGGTGTGTCCCTGCGGAGACTGAATGACCGACGACTGCGCCGACTGAATCACTCCCTGAACCTGTAACTGGCCCCCGGGCAGCTGTACGACAGTGACAGGAGAACCGCCCAATGACATCTGCAGAAACACAAGCAGGAAGTGAAACCTCTGCAGCCAGGGAACAGTCAGCACAAGCGTAAGCGTTACACTGCACCACGTTTGCACACAAACCACACAAATGACACGACAGAAGCCAAAAACATCACACTTCTAGAGCTGCACATATTTACTACGACGCCGTAAACTAGAATTACAATTAAAACCGCAAGCAGCATTAAGCGGCCCGCCGGGCTTATTGGGGCTGAAGGTGAGTTTCGTCACAATAAAACAAAACAGACGAAGTCACATTGGACACGCACAAATGAACTGTTATTGTGCTTTCTGGTTTATAAGAGTTTGGAAAAGTGGAAAAGTGTGGACATTTTTCCACTTTCCCATTGGGATAACATTGGATGTTTCTGTCATCGCTATGGCTACGGCGTAAAAATGTGGCATGGGTCTGATTAGCTTTTTTTGATCGGGACACTGAAATAGAATTTTGGAAAAACTAAATTGTTGACTATTGTTTGATTCCTGCTTTTGAACATCTTCAGACTTCCAGAAAATCCACTCTAGCATGTGAATGTTGAAAAATAAAAGTTAGTGTGTAAAAGGCTCATGGTCATACACAAAACCTGTGACAATTAAACAACTGAAAGCCAAATCCAGCTGTGGCCAAAGCATAAAAGTGTTTTATTTCAGAAATGGCAAGTTCGATCCTGTTCTTGTACATAAAGGACTGAAAATACATCGCTATTACAATTATGGCTCCAATCTAAGGCCAGATGGAAAACACATTTACATTTTATAAACTCAAACGACGACTTTTAATCAGTGAAACTTAAAATTCTTCCAGAATACTGCATTCTGAGGTCCAAACCACTGTTTACTGGCAGAAGGATGTAGAGCTCATTAAACCACGTCAATCACTTTGACCAACGATGGTCTCAAGTCGTGATGGCGTGATGGCGATTACAACTCAAATAATCCTGCTTCTTAAGACTCCTTTTCTTCATAACTGAGAATATATTTAACAGAATATATATATATATACATTTTAAATCATGAATTATTAGTCCAGAAAGCAAACGGCAACAGCTTTAGCATCTTGTGCCGAGTCAACTTTTACCGAACGTCGAGCGCAAACACGGACCTGATCAAGTCACGCTCGGGGTCCAGAGACGACGCTTTAATGGGTCAAATGCAAAAGGCCTTGTCAAAGGGTTGATCAAATGTGCCTCAAACCTTAAAATACGGGTGATTAAAAGGAGATTATGAAAGGTCAATGAAGTCAAAAAATAGAAAACTTAAGTAGTTCCTATCGATTTGGATGAATGTAATCGATTAAAAAAAATTGTTAATTTATCTGTCGATGGCGTCTTCATCGATTTAAACTGATAACAACATTTAGATTAAGGTGTCGGTGTAATCCCTCATTCGTCCAGGAGGGTTCCATTGTCGAAAAAGATTCAGTTGTTTCATCTGGACTCTGTTTTAGAAAAAACAAAGCGTTTCAACTCTCATCCAAGAGTCATTCTCAATCAGAGAAACAAGTCTGAGAACTCTTGTTTTTATCCTACTCTTTTGAAGACAGTGAGGAGAAGGTTCTGAGCAGGAGAAAAGATGTTTGAAAGAGGAGTTAAGGAGGCCATCTTTGTTAAAAAAGAGAATCCTTCCTTAAATCGGAATGGAGGTTTAACATTCAACCTTCCAGTTGTTTATAATGATCTGCTGAAACCATGGAGACGCCCTGGGCATTCTGATGCTAAATAGGCACTCAAGGTGAGGAAGGCAACTATAGAACAATAGGCCCATCCCAGTTTCAATGGGCCATTAGCCCAATTTGACGTCGCACAGAAAAACAATGTGTTTATTCTATTGTATTTCATCTTTGCTCTAACCCGAACGCAGCGCTCTGATTGGCTGTGCTTGGGCGGCCCACTCCGGTTTCACTTTGCCGTCTGAAAAAGGCCGTTCTAAAGCCGTGCACACACACGCGAATGAATAAATGAAAGCGTGACGTGCCAAAGCGTCAAATCGTAGAAATACTGAAAAGTTTCACGTCTTGAGCCCAAATGTACTCGATCGCAGACGCCGCTCTCCACAGATCTGACCGGTAAACCTGCCTGGCAGCGACAAAAGCATTTGCGGCGCGTAACTGAAACTGCAGCACGGCGCGGTCGGAGCGGCGCGAATGGCACATAAAAAGCGGGACATTTGCGTCAAAAAGCAAGAGACACGAAGCGGGCGGGCCGGTTGAACGGTTGAACTGCGGCGGTTGAACTGCGGCGGTTGAACTGCGGCGGAAGCGGCATTGGTCGGCGCGCTTTTCCGTGCCGTTTACCTGCTGCGCTACCTGAGAGCTCGAGGAGGAAGAGCTGGGCGTGCCGTTGGCGCTAGGCGGAGCTTCTTCCATTTTCACTAAAACAAATACATCATTGGGATATTGAAGTTAGCGCTGTGCCAAATATCAAAATATCAATACGCCTTGATACTAAATTTGGTGATACGGTATCGATATCGTGCGCTGCTGTGTCGATATATCGCCATGAGTCATTTTTTTGTGTGGCCGCACAACAATTTGTCGCTCGTTTAAAGAAAAGAAACTTGTTTTTTTACGCTAACAATGTGACATTTCGATGATTAAAACGGCCGTGTTTCATTTTGAGTGTGCGCAGGGCGGGTTTAACGAAAGAAAATCTAGTTAAATTGTATTGGTTTTTTTTAAAATGTCGTAGAATATCATGAGCAATATCACAAAATCGTGACATTATCGTGTGTCACATCGAGTCGCGGGGGTCCCAGTGATTCCAGGCCTAATTTGAATAGGTCAAACCCCGCCTCCGGTCTCTAAAGGTGACACATGAAATGCTTTTGGACCACACTTTTTTTGTGTGTTGTTGTTTTTTTTTTGGGGGGGGCTTGTAGCGCTGCAGTGGTTCAAAAAACACAATTATAACAATAAATACGTCAAAAAAGCCGGACGTTTTGACGTTAAAACGCGTGAAAACCACATTTGGCGTGACATTTGGCGGGACTTCCTCTTTGATTCGCGTTAGCCGCTGCTGCGCCTTCATTTGGAGCCACAACTAGGCCCAACTTGTCCCTTTATCTTTAAACCCAAACGTGTCGAAAACGCAACACGCACGCGAACAACACGCGTTCAAACACACACGTGCCGCCTCATACGAACACTTCAAAAAAAAAACGACATTTAACGACGGTGAGCCCGCGCCTTCGTGGAGCGGATGTTCACGTGTGCAACCCGTTTTCTTTCTCCTATTTTTTGAAACAAACGCCACTCCAAAGCGCTCCAAAAAAACGCGTCCGAGTCCGAACACTTGTTGCTTGCGCGTTACGGACGAGCGCAACGCGGCGAGAAATGTGCAACTCTGTCACGGGCACGCAAGTTACCGCGTCAATACACGTCAGCGATGATACGGGGCAACCATTAGCGCTAAACTACACCTTCCCTTGTCGTAAGACGCGACGCCGAGCCCCGGAGAGGCGCGCGGCGGCGGCGGCGGTCGCCATTATCCGCGTCACGGCGCACACGAAAACGCAGTTCGTTTACCTTTCCCCGGGCCTCGCGTCGGCTCTGGCTCGCCGGCGTGGAGTTTCTCGTGTGCGTTTACACTTTGGCGGGTGAAAGTTTCCAAACAACCGAAGCTAACGGCTAAAACGTAAAGGATGTCGGCTAAAATAAAATAAAAAAAACAAAAAAAAAAACCCCGCTGATCACTTTTTTTTTTTTTTTTTTTTTTTTTCTCCACGAAAGGAAGTGGGCGGAGCGCCGTGACGAAGACGCGTTACGCAACGGCCCCGCTGCGCCTGCTGATTGGTCGGGAAGCGATGTGTGACGGAGAAGTCGGTGGAAAAGTTCAATGGCCCCGTTTCAAAACTCACTACTATTATCCATAAACTGAGACGCGCGGGGGGACGTTTGGACATTTTATTCTGGGGGGCAAGATATGTAATAAAACAATAGTAATCTCAAACATTTTACAAAAAAAAAATAAAAAAAAATCGTTTTTGTGAATAGAAATATACCATTATATGCAAATTTCATATTCAAACTAAAAGTAGAAAAAACAAAATAATGTGCTTTTAAAATGTAAAGTAAATTTGTTGAACGGTTTAGTTTATCTGCTGATACCGCTTTCTTCTAAACAATGGATTTCTTTAAACTGAAATGACCTTGCTCCTTGATTCTGTTTCGTTTGTTTTGTTTGTTTTCTTATTTTTTGTATTTATGTTTCATTATTTTGATTATTTGACAATGTTTTCGTCTCTACGAGCGTTTTTTGTTGTTGTATATTTTCAATAAAAATGAACAAAACCGCTCCCATGGACACAATAAATGTGAACATCTTTGGAATATAATTTTGGCAGCATAAAAAAATAAAAAAATAAAAAACCATCCCCAGACGACTGACATCATGACAGACATTAGGCATATGGAAAAAATGACTTTCAGACAAATTTGAAAAAGTTTGGGGCGAGACGGGATGTGTATGTTGTACTTGTTGTGCCGTAACTTTATTATTATTATTTTTTTTAATCACACTGTGCCATTATTATTATTATTTTGTTTCATTATTTGTGTTATTACCGTTTTCCTTTGCTCTCAGGTCGTGTCCCCTGTTATTATGTTTTGTCTATCATTAAACTGGAAAAACTTACATATAAATAAGTTTCAAAGCTCAGATGATGAATTGAGTCCACATTTAAACACCGTTGGCGACACATTAAACAGAAAATAAACACATTTCTTACCAAACCGCACACTATGAACTGCCACTGAAGGCCGCGTGCAAAAGCTGTCGTAAAAAAAATTAAGCGGCCACATCATCGTAATCTTCGGCGAATCATCGTTTACGTTGTGTAAATCAGATATCACTACATTGTGTTCATTTCAATCTAAAGGTGCGCTATGTAACTTTACGGCCATTAAATGTATCTATCTCGCATTTAGTCAATCGCAGTGTTTTTATCGCGGGGAAAAAGGAAAACATGATTTTTTAATTTTTTTTTTTTTATTGTAACTGAAGTCGCCACTCCACAGATCTGATTTGTATTTTGGCCCGGTGGCTTGTCTCCGTGGCGATAGTGAGTTTTTTTGTTTTTTTTTCCAGGTGACAGGAGCGGATAACAGACCCACCTCCAGAAGAGTTACATAGTGCCCTTTAAAGTTTATTGTACAGTAAACAACAATAATTATTTACATTTTACATCAAATAAAGGGTGAAATATGGTGACTGAAGGCTTCCAGAAAGAGAATGTTTACGAATAAAGTGTTTTATTAATGAAAATCAGAGCTAGAGTATTCTTTTTTTGCTATTTTAATTGAATAAAGCCACTGTTTTTGTTTTGAAAAGGTGTTTTTGTGTGTGTTATAGAGTCACAGAAACCGATGAGTCGATTAATCGTCGCAGCTCTAATGCGCAAAACCTTCATTAGCACAGGAAGTCGATTTCTCCCCGTCCTTTCAAAATAAGATGCAAAAGAGTTATGACACAGACATTGTTCTGGGTAATTTTATTAAGTTTAGAAAAAAAGAATTATAACAAAAAGTAAGTAATTTATTATTAACATAAGTAAATATGACATAAACTGGACTCCAAATGAATTTTACAAAGGTCCCGTAGTTTTAACCAGTGCAAAGTGCATTAATGAGCATGTCTTTGTTGCATTGTCTTCAGCGGTGGTTGTTGATGAAATGTTTGTAGAGGTTCAGAGGATACAAAATGCCATTATTTACAAGTACAGTATTTAGCACAACATAATAATATACAGTTTTTTCTATTGCAGAGGGTCTCAACCGGTGGGGTCGGGGTCGAAAGATGCTCAAACGGACGTAGAAAGACACACACCACATCAAGACGGGGACTAAACTAAACCCGGCCCAGATCGGGATTAAGTCAGGACTAGAACGAGACCAAAGCGAACTCTTCTGATGGCGCTTTCTCAACAGGTCCATCTGTACTCAGCCTTGTGTGTTTTATGGTTTTAATGGGACTGTATTTTTCATATTTATCAATAAAGTTCGACTGAATGAAACTAAGTCTAAACTGGAATTAATAATGACCAAACTAAACTACTGCACCAGAACTGAACCAGGTCTTGATCTAAATCCAGACGGCACTGAATCTGGACTAAATCTGTCCTTAAATATTAATCAAGGACAACTAAATCTGGACCAAAACAGGCCTAAATCTGGACTAAAACATCTCTAAATCTGGACCAAAATGGTCCTAAATCTGGCCTAAACTGGACCAAAACAGGCCTAAATCTGGACCAAAACAGGCCTAAATCTGGACTAAAATTGGCCTAAATCTGGAACAACACAGGCCTAAATCTGGACTAAAACCGGCCTATATCTGGCCTAAAATCTATGTTGATAAAGTAATCTGCAAATGTATTTAAACTGTGACAGATCTAGGTCTAAACTTGGACCGAACCAGAACAAAACGTGGTCCAATAGTTTCTTTGCATGTTTTTGGACAGTTACGAGCAAAAGGAGAGAACTTGCACACTGCACTAGGCTAATTACAAAAAAGTTACAGGTTTAAAAAAGTTCAAAAGGTCTTAAAAGTACCAAAAACCATACCTGGAATTTAAAACTAGTTCCCGACCCACCGGTTGAGAAGCGCTGATTTTCTACTGAGTGACCACGAAAACCAGGTCTTCCGGATGCGGCTCAGTTTTGCGATTGCATTTTTAAGTGCTTTTTAAATTCAGTGACAAACAAACATTGAGGATGACCGAGGCAGACAGTGAACAACATGTTGAATTTAGATGTTTTTCTTTTACACATTTCCACAAAGACAAAACACATTTCAAAATGTCAAAGAAACGTAGAAAATAGTCAAACATCTTTCGAACACTTGCGCCGGTCTGCAACGAAACTGTCCAGGATCTTTACTCCCATCAAGCAAAACATTATGACCACTGACAGAACTGCAAATGAACTGTTTTTGAAAGAAATATTGGTCTGGGTTTGGTCCTGTTCTAGTCCAGGTTTAGTTTCGGCTTTAGTCCAGGTTCAGTCCCAATTTTGACGTGGTGAATGTGTCTTCAGACCTGGTTTAGTCTTGGTTGGACCTGGGTTAGTCCGGATTTAGACCTGGTTTATCTTGATTTAGTGCTGGTTTAGATCTGGTTACAACAGGTTTTAACCTAGTTTAGTCCTGGGTTGAAGCTGGTTTAATTCAGCTTTTATGGGTTATTTTGCTAAGATATAGTTATAGTCTTGGTTGAACCAGGGTTTGACCTGGTTTAGACCTTGTTTAGTGTTGGGTTAGACCTGGTTTAGACCTTGTTTAGTGTTGGGTTAGACCTGGTTTAGACCTTGTTTAGCGTTGGGTTAGACCTGGTTTAGACCTTGTTTAATGTTTAGTTTGGTAGACCGTTAACCTTGTTTAGGTTTAGTACCTGGTTTAACCCTATGGTTAGTGTGCGTTTAGACCTTGTTTACGACCTTGCTTTACTACCGTCCAGCCACAAAGGACTCATCTGCCAGCAGCACCACAACCAATCTTCACCACGGCTCTAGCGCAGAGAGTCATTTTCCAGTTCTTTCCGCACGGTCTCTCATCAAAAGCCCTTAGTACCCATCTGTGCGGGCCTGCAGTATCCCCGCCCCATCGCCCCTGCACCTCAGAGCAGCCCTGGATCCCCCCCCGCAACAGTCTACTCCCACTACAGATCCTCACTCTCCTTTTCCATCTCCACCTTCTTCACCCAGGGGGGGTCTTCCCAGCCATCGTTGAAACATCTGATCAAATTCAGGCCATTAAGAATGGCTCCACTCACGCGCCTAATTTAGCAAGAGTTCTGATATCAACGATGCATGAACTCTCCCCTGACTGTTGGCTACAGAGGACAAAATCACCCCAAACCAAAACCCACCCCCTTTCACCTGGTCCCAAACGCTCACCGGCTCCCACTACACCAACAAAAGTCGCCGCCACACCTATCCCCCCTCCTTTCACCTGGTATCTCCCATAGCTAGGATTGCACTGGGTCTCAGCGTTGCCGGACTTATAGTCATATTTAAAAATCAACCAACCCGGGGCCCTGTGTAAAAACAGGCCCTCCCTAGTGCTATTCTGTAAGTAACATCACACAGATGGGAAAACCAAATGCGAGTCACGGACTTCCCAATCTGAAGAAAGAGAAATTTGAATTCATATTCCCTGGTAAAAAAAGATAACGCCCAGTCTCACTGAAAACTAGTCTGAAACTTGCTGTACTAAATGTCAGATCCTTATGTAACAAATCATTCTTAATTAATAATTTTTATTTCTTCTTATAATCTTGATTTTATGTTTTTAAAAACTGAAACATGGCTTGACAAATAAACACAGGAAATTTAGTTCTAATAGAGTTCTGCTCCACCCAACTTTAATGTTTGAATCTGAAACACAGAAAAACAAAAAGGGAGGAGGTATAGGTAACATCTGATCTGGTGTGCTTTTGTTAGAGATGAAATAGTTACCCACAGGTTTTGTCCTTTGGGTGTTTTCAACATATATTGAGTATGTAGCCTTTAAAATTGAGCCTAAAACAGTCTCTCACATCCATTCTCTTCATTGTTTATACAAGCCTCCTCCAGCACTGCAAAAGTTTTATTGATGATTTTACCTGAAGATGGCTTTCAGTCGTTAGATGCACAGACTTTTGATTGTTTGCTTTGGTTATAACAGGTGATTTCCCAATGTTCATGTTGATAATATACTGTGACAGAAACGCTATAAGAGCTTCATGCTTTTCCCTTGAACAAAACTTTCGGTCTTAACTCAGCGCAGGCTTGAGCCCGGTGGCATTCACCGGAGAGTGGCCCCACCCCAGCAAAGGAGGTTGCACCCTCCATAATCTTTTCTAAGTACATAAGGTCGGCCACTATCTCTTAGAAATCTTCTAATTACAAAAAAAACGGGGTTAAATTTTCAGAACGTCAATGTGGTCGTATGTTTGTGCTCTGTCTATCCATTCTCTCTCGGTATCTTTCTTGATCCTCGTCGTTTTCTCCAAACCACCCCAGCATGTGTCCGTATTCAATTGGTCCGAGAGGACACATAAATTACCAGCACCGGGAGAAAAACTTGTTATGGACAATAAAAAACATTTGAAAATGTCTCATTTTCTAAGGGTTAAGATGTTGATTGTGTGAACTCTCTTACATCCCATAGTTTTTTTTTAATTCTCCCACACCCATCTTGCCTCCTATGAAGGCCCTAAAATTTATCGTAAAATAAACAGAAGCCAGGAAATGATTGATCGTCAGGACACCAGGAATAAGTCGAAGTCGATACAACTGGCAGATAGTCTATGGCGCCCCCACGAACTGGAAAAACTGCGCAAATCGAAGCTCCCAGGTTCCAGAAAAGAATTTATACAAGAGAAGGTTTATACCATGGACAACCTCATCTTTATGCTAAACTAGGGGCAAGGATATTTTCTGAAATAATTTGGAAAGCTTGCATTAACAAACATGCGATCCTGTTTTGCCACATTAAAACAGAATTAACCAAACCCTCCAGCGCTCAGCTGCCGTTAGAACTCAATTTCCACACATTACCAATGATTTTTTTTAATGAGTTTGGCATTATTCGTTTAATTGACAAAGTTCAGGGCATTAAAAACGCTATCAATTCTACAATGCAATAAAAAAAAACCACTCAAACCACCTACTACACTTAGAGCTGACTCACTTTGCACCTGTAACTGACAAAACTGTCCAGGAGATCAATCACACCAGCCTTGAGTTCATCATCCATGCTCTGCCTCGATGTGTTACCCACCAGATTTCTTAAAGTCTGTGTTGATGTAACAGTTTGTTAGCACCACTCACTCCAAATAGTTAACAATTGGTCGCTTCAAATCTGGAACATTCCCCAATGTCTTTGAAAACTGCGGTCATAAAGCCTCTCCTTAAAAGAAGAGCAGTCTTGATGCCGCAGTAACTGAGTAATTACCGCCCAATCTCTAATCTGCCATTTTGGGGCAAAGTCCTTGAAAAGGTTGTTTACCAACAGGCTCACTGATTTCCTCTTAATATAAAACAACTCATTTGATGTTTCCAGTCAGGTTTTAGACCTCATCACAGCACTGAGACCGCTCTTGTCAAGTTTACAAATGACATCCACCTGAAACACCCTGACGCGGCAAGCAGGTCTCAGTCTATTAATTCTGTTAGATCTGAGTGCTGCTTTTTGACACTGTCGATCATGGGATCCTCTTACAGAGACTAGAGGACTGGGTGGGCATTCACTGGCACTGCTCTAAACTGGTTAAAGTCCTATCTGGAAGACAGGAATTCTTTATCGAAATTGGTAAACTGTGTCTCAGACCAGATGCCCCTCCGACCTGTGGGTTTTGCCCCAAGGGTCAATCCTGGGACCCCCTTCTGTTCAACCTCTACATGCTGCCGTTAGGTCAGTTGATACGCAGCGAGAATGTGTCCTATCACAATTACGCAGACGACACTCAGATCTATGTTTCACTGACGGCAGGTGAATATGGACCAGTGGATTCACTCTGTCACTGCAATCAACAGATCAGTGTGTGGATGCAAAAAACAACTTTCTCCAGCTGAACTCAGACAAGACTGAAATCATCGTCTTTGGCCCACAGAAACAAAGAGAAAATGTTAACTGTCACCTCCAGAGTCTCGCTCTAAAAACCTACAACATCAAGTTAGAAATCTGGGGTATAATAATGGACTCAGATTTGAATTTTAACAGCCACGTCAGATCAATCACATCAGCAGCCTTTTTACCATCTAAAAAACATTGCCAAAATCAAAAGTTAAGTGTCTAAACCAGACCTGGAGAGACTTATCCATGCGTTTGTCTCTAGTAGATTAGACTACTGTTAACGGCCTGCTCACTGGCCTTCTCCAAACGAGCTGTAAAACAGCTGCAGTACATCCAGAACGCCGCTGCTCGGGTCCTGACTAGAACCAGGAAGTACGATCACATTAGTCCTGTGCTCAGGTCTCTGCACTGGCTCCCTGTGGCTCAGAGAATAGACTTTCAAAGCAGCTCTGCTTGTATACAAGTCTCTCCATGGCCTAGCACCAAAGTACATCTCGGACATGTTAGTGCCATATGAACCATCTCGGACTCTGAGGACCTCAGGGGACCGGCCTCCTGCTGGTGCCCAGAGTCAGGACTAAACATGGGGAATCTGCATTTCAGTTTTATGCAGCTAAAATCTGGAACAGTCTTCCTGAGGATGTGAGACAGGCCGCTACTTCTGGCAATGTTCAAATCTAAACTAAAAACTGTTTTGTTTGGCTGTGCATATGACTGAGAAATGCTTTTCTTTGCACTCTTCTCTTTTATGTCTTGAACTAAGATTGTGATTTCTGCCATGTCTTTGTGATTTTAATGCATTTTTTCCTGTGTGTTGAAGCACTTTGAATTGCCTGTTGTACGAATTGTGCTCTACAAATAAACTGCCTGCCTCCTTGCCTTGTTGGTGTGTTAACCTTGTTTACTGTTAATGTTGGTAGACCTGGTTTAGACCTATGTTAGTGTTGGGTTAGACCTGGTTTAGACCTTGTTTAGTGTGGGTTAGACCTGGTTTAGACCTGTAGTGTTGCGTTTTTGACCTGGTTTAGAATCTTGTTTAGTGTTGGTTAGACCTGGTTTAGACCTTGTTTAGTGTTGCGTTAGACCTGGTTTAGAATCTTGTTTAGTGTGTTGCATTAGACCTGGTTTAGACCTTATTTAGTGTTGGGTTAGACCTGGTTTGGTCCTGGTTTAGTGTTGAGTTAGACCTGGTTTAGACCTTGTTAGTGTTGAGTTAATCTTTTTAGACGTGTTTATTTGGTTAGACCTGGTTTAGACCTTGTTTAGTGTTGGGTTAGACCTGGTTTAGATCTTGTTTAGTGCTGGGTTAGACCTGGTTTAGACCTTGTTTAGTGCCTTTGGGTTAGACCTGGCTGATGGTTAGGCCTTGTTTAGCGTTGGGTTAGACCTGGTTTGGTCCTGGTTTAGTGTTGAGTTAGATCTGGTTTGAGCCTTGTTTAGTGTTGGGTTAGACCTGGTTTAGACCTTGTTTAGTGTTGGGTTAAGACCTGGTTTAGATCTTGTTTAGTGAAAAGCTCCTGCATGTTGGTCTTGGGCTGCAGTTGTTATTAGCTAAAAGAAGTCCTGGGTTAGTCCTGATTGAAGTACTGGTTTATAACCTGGTTTCGTCGTGGGTCGGACCTGGTTCGGTCGAGGGTCGGACCTGGTTCGGTCGTGGGTCGGACCTGGTTCGGTCGTGGGTCGGACCTGGTTCGGTCGGAGGGTCGGACCTGGTTCGGTCGAGGGTCGGACCTGGTTCGGTCGTGGGTCGGACCTGGGTTAGTCCTGGATTAGTGCAGCTCTTGGGGGTTGTTCTCTGTCTCAGTAAAAGTGGTCCGATCTAAGAAACCACAGTGAACCTCGAACAAGGGGCTGACTTTGAGGTGGTCATAATGTTTTGCTCGATCACAATGAAACAATGAAACTCTGGACCTTTGAGTGGATGAACCTGAAAACCTTTAAACAGTCACTGAATCATGGCTGTCGTGTACATTAGCGTCTGCAATCATTTCAGCTCGATCGTGTCCTGAAGCTCTTCGTGCCTCAAAATTGTAGTAAAATAGACGTTTCAAAAAGTGCATTGTTAATCCTAACCAAGCAACAACCGTTATTCCATAAAAGCCAAAACTATGACATCTTATTTACATTTGTCCCATCCTTATCGTCCAACCGCCCAGAACTGTCACCCACAACACGTGTGAAGCATTCATACGTTTGTACAATTAAAATATTTTTTACAGTATCTAAAATACCAAGAGGATTGTATTATTACAGTACAGGATATACTCTCTTTTCTTTGTTATTTATTGTTTCATTTTTAACATTAATGTCACCCAGGGCAGTGGTTGACAACTGGTGGGTTCAAAAAGGTGAAATAATAGTTTTGTAACCTTCATATTGACATACGTGACGGTTGTAGTAAAAGAGTTTCATTCATTTTCAAAGCGTGAGGCGTTGACTTCTTGCTCGTACTCTGCAAGTAAAAGCTGTCGACGCTGCCCTGAGTCAGAGTGGCAGAAATGTGGCGTCTTGTCTGTGCCTGCGGCGACTAAGAAAACGCAAAACCACACCAATAAACGAAACCAAACGCGGTTCATGGGTTCACGCTTCCTGTTACGGACGCCATTTTTGAGGACTTTTGACCACTTTAAAACAGATGCGATCGATCACTTAGCGACGCGGCTAGTCCGGTAAAAGCTGAAGCCACTTAGCCGTTAGCCGTTAGCATTAGCCCTCAAAAATCAGAAATTATGAATAAAAAAAAGAACGTTTCGACTGTTACCAAAGCATCGACCGCATTTAGATGAGTCCAAAGCCTCGATAAAAGTCACGGTTGAATGTCTTTTACTTCAGGCGATAGTTAGCGTGTGAAACGGGCATCTGAGCTAAAAGCTAACTGACTTTAATGTCCATACGACAGGTCAGACTACGCATGTCACTAAAACGCTGTGAACACAAATATATGTCAGATTTTACTCAACATTTGTCCCCAGTTTGACCATTTTTGTAACGTTTATAATTGCACTTCCTGGTTGGACCGTTAGCAACCAGACGGTAAACAAGAGCCACAATCCACATAAACGACACAACGGTTACGCTTTGACACACAATAATACCATATAACACCTTTATTTTGTCGAACGGCGGTTTAAACTGTCAGAAAAGTGTGTCAGTTAAGTGTCGACTGTCTCTGCCCTTTCAACGGCACGGCGCACGTTGATGACATCACAGAGGGATTCAGCTCTTCTTCCTGTCGTTTTAAACTCGTATTTTTCCCACACAAACTGCAACTGAACGGCAGTAAAACTATGATAAATACTGACCACAGGCTCGACACCACCCAACTTAAGTCAGGATTAGAAAAACAGGCAACGCTAGAGGGTTCCGCGCCCGATGAATGATTCAAAAGAAAGGATATTTTGTCATGAATTGTTCATTTCCACGGCAGCTGCCCCACATTTTAAACTCTCCGCGAACCCACGAGAAAAACGGCCTCAATTATTCATCCGTAAGTGGGAATGTTTCCAGAATAAAACCAAAATGGCACCCAAAACGTACACCAGGTGAAAGCCACTGCCCTCAAAAGTAGACTAAACATTTATCAAATAACACATTAAATCAATATAGGAATGTATGGCTAGTTTTTGTATAAGGCAGGAATCAAAACAGGGATTGTGTAAAGTCTATTTGGCTTCAACATTTTGTGGGACAATATTAGTTCTATTAAGACAAAGTAATGTACACAGGCTGCTCTGCAAACGCCCCAAAAAACGCACTGATTCTCAACCGGAGGGCGCCGACGCACAGCGGGTCGAAACGAGGCGGGGCTAAAGGTGCACCCTCGCCACCTGCTCGTCACCGTCGACGACTGACAGTGCCGCGTCGTCGGAATGTTCAAGAACGGAGGCTAAAAGAAGTATTTACACGGATGAACTTCGCGCCGCGCTAATGGTTTTAAGGTTTTATAACGAAACATTAGCAAAACGTTTGAATTTCCATGGTAGAAATGTCAGTTAGTTTGTTTTTCCATTAGAAAAGATGTTGGAAATACTGTTTTCGAGCCTCAAAATTGTATTTGAGCTTCACAAAAAGTGTAATTAACTGCAGATAAAATGAAAAATTGTCCAGTAAAACCTAAAAATCAGCCTTGCCTTCACCACAAATCTGCTATAATCTCCTATTAAATAAACAAATAATGTAAAATAAAACAGTAAATGAGTCTTTTACTGTGACAAAACCGTCTTGATTTGTCATATTTTGCAATAGGGTCAAAAGACATGCCATTGCTTTGCCTGGAATATTCCACAGCACGGCTTTAAACGAACCAATCTCGATGCTGGTGGCCACGTGTTGTTGTTTTTTTTTTATTGTTTGCGCGATACAAAACTCCCGTAGATGAATAAATGAAGCAGAAAAAAAGTCCCACCACGCGTTCAAATGTGAGACTTTGAGATGTAAACATTGCGGTAAAGTGACAACAACAAAACGGAATCAACGTTTGTATAAAATCCGCAATTTGGGAAAAGTTGAGAATCACTGTGTTTCGGGGGTTTCATTAAAAAAAAAAGAAGAAGAAGAAGAAAAAAAAGAGAAAAACACACCAGAAAAACAGAAACATGCATTGTTTGAACGCGCGTGTAAAACCGTTCCGTGTAAAAAAAACCGTTCCGTGTTAGTTTAAAAAGAGAACGCGCTGTTGTTGTTGTTGTTGTTGTTGTTGTTGTTGTTTTCCTGGTCGTTTTTGTTTTTTTTGTAGCGTAGAAAATTATTCATCTGTACAAAATGCGGGTGCCCGTTCTTGTCCCTGGACGAAGTGCAATAAAAACGGGTTTGTTCAAGTCGTCGTCGAGTTGTTTGTGGTTTTTGTGAGGTTTTATTTTGCTGGTGGTGCTGGAGGAACTCTGACGCCCGCGGAAGTTGGAATCGTCCAGTTTGTGACTTTTAAACTGAAAATATTCACGGTGAGACGCAACAAAATATATACATTTAGTGCAAATTGTTTAGCCGAGACGAGACGATTTTTTCCTATGGTGAGAATAAAGGCGTGGTCGGAGTGGAAAGAGGAGAAAATAACGATAATTTCAACGTGTAAACTCTGTCGTAAGGCTGCAACTGATGATTATTTCAGTAGTCGAGGAGTCAGCGCTGGTTTCTGTTGAACATCGAGACTTTTTACGTACTTTATCGACCAAATAACGGCTGAAATATGGTGACGGAATGCTTCTACACGGAGAATATTTACAATTAAAGCGGCGTGAATCAGTAATTTTACATTATTTTTCCACATTTTGATTTAATAGCGTCGCTGTCGTTGAAATAAAAGGTGTTTTTCCAGTCCAGATTACGATGATCAAAATGCGCTTTCTGAATTTTTGGCAGATTTATGTTCGAAGTTCACATTTTAAAACGAAAACTAATTAAGAAAGAAATCACATGCGTTCCAGAATAAGCTTGTAGTGATCTTAAAACTACAGGGTTCAGAAGCTTTTGTGCGGAATAAAAAACAGTGTATTCAATGTGTGTTTTCAATGTAAAAATTGTTTTAAAAAAATAAAAAGGAATAAAACAGGATATTGTGTTGTTTTTGAAATCAATTATGGCACGATTTCGATTTGCACTGATTAATCGCCGCAGCCCTACTCACTGAAATGAACGAACCTGATTGCACGATTCCGTCTGAGTTTGGCTCCGGTCCGGATCGGGAACGTCACAATAAGCGAAACATCGTGATTTCGTAGCGTCAAAAGTGCCGCAATAACATCGCGGGCTGTCACGATATATCGAACTACACGTTCCTTTGCTTGAATGAATTGTTTTGTTGCAAGAATAGGTTAAAAAAACTACATAGACCATGATCCTTTGCGCCATTTCAGTGCAGACAACATGAAGAAATAACTGTTAATACGCACTTTTATATCTTTGGAATATGTCAGTAATAGGATGTCAAGATTATCGTTTAGGTCATGAAATAATAAGTAAAAAATTAGAATCGCAAACATTTCAGAAGCTAAATTAAGTATTTTAACTCATCTACGTTCCAAGAAACTAAACGCAAAGTACTTTTTATCTAGCCGTTTTTGTCACGTTAAGTTTATTTCGTCGCTCAGAGTGTTCGTAAAGCTGGTCACAAACGTAAGGAATAGAAAGGAAATGTGGGATTTATTTTGTTCTTTGGTCAAATTTTCAGTCCAGTATCGCGACCGATCTTTGAATCGTGATGCTTTTTCTCGTAATGAACAGAAACATGTGATTTTGTGGCATCCCTAGTCCGCAATGATTCGCACTAAAGTCAGTTTTAAAAGGACAAAGTACCATTTCGCCAATTCCGTCAACCTCTTCCTACTGTACAAGCCTCGGTCAGGGTCCGGTCAGGGTCCGGACGTCAGGGTCCGGACGTCAGGCTAAACCATTCCAACTTCGCGGGCGGCAGCACGGAGCGTTTGCGGCCGCGGCGTTCACATGTTGTACGCCACGTACGCCACGTAGATGGGGTCGAGCTGGTCCGCCAGGAACGAGTCCCGCAGGTGCATGCGCTGCTTCTCGCCCCTGGAGTTGATGGGGATGACTCCGGGGTCCACGATGACAACCACGCCCACGATCAGGTGATGCTCCTCCAGGACCACGTTTGTGATGAGCGGCACCAGGTCCAGCGCGTCCTGCTCCGAGCCGCACAGTTCGGACACCACCACCAGCAGGTTGGTCCATGTAAACACAGCACTGCGGGGGAAACGAACACATTTTACATGTGATCGAACACTGACGCATTCAGAAAGAATTTGATTGTGATTTGTTTGTGATGTGATTGTGATGTGATTGTGGTGTGATTTCATTATGTGATTGTGATTGTAATGTGATTTCATTGTGATTTGTTTGTGATGTGATCATGATGTGATTGTGATGTGATTTGATTGTGATTGCAACGTGATTTGATTGTGATGTGATGTGATTTGCTTGTGATTGTGATGTGATTTGCTTGTGATGTGATTGTGATGTGATTGTGAAGTGCATTACAGAAATAAATTGAATTGAATGTGATTTGATTGCAATGTGATGATTGTGATGTGATTGTGATTTGTTTGTGATTTGTTTGTGATGTGATTGTGATGTGATTGTGATGTGATTGTGATGTGATTTGCTTGTGATTTTATTGTGATTGTGATGTGATTGTGATGTGATTGTGATGTGATTGTGATGTGATTGTGATGTGATTTGCTTGTGATTTGATTGTGATTGTGATGTAATTTGATTGTGATGTGATTGTGACGTGATTGTGATTCTATTGTGATGTGATTTGCTTGTGATGTGATTGTGATGTAATTTTATTGTGATGTGATTTGCTTGTGATGTGATTGTGATGTGCATTATAAAAAATATATTTAATTGAATGTGATTTGATTGTGATTTCATCGTAATGTGATTGTGATATGATTGTGATTTGATTGCGATGTGATTGTGATATGATTGTGATTTGATTGCGATGTGATTGTGATATGATTGTGATTTGATTGCGATGTGTGTATTTCCCACAGCGCGTTGCGACGCACCTCTCAGCGATACTGCGATGAGCTCGGGACACAGAGATCTCGATGTCGATGGGGTGGTACCGCAGCCCCCTCAGCTCCAGCGTCTCATCCAGGGACCCGACCACAAACAGGGCGTCATGGCGATCTAAAATCAGAATATGACACATGTGTTCAAAGATCAACCACAGACATGAAACGGTGTGAAGATGTGATTAAAACACTTGTCATTGAACTCGTTTGACACTTTAAAACATGTTTATTACACGTTCAATCGCGGTTTGCACAAGCAGTTGAACTATTTCACAAATTTGGACAATATTCCTCGTTTTAATCGCCAAAATCAAATCGCCAAAGCACATTCCTAGTCTGTGAAAGCTTCTCTGATTCTAACTCACTACAAAAGGGCAGAAATGTCACTTTATACTTGAAAACGCGTCTTTTTGAAGCTACATTTAAAAAAAATAATATTCAAAACATTGTACTCGATAATCTAACTTTGCATATCTTCAAAAACAACAATTGCAATTCTATTTGTTTTTATACAGCCCCCACAGTTAAATCTAACACATACGTCTGAGAGACTTTGGGCCAGTTGGTTTTACCTCCACTAGCGTCCAACAACTCGGTCCTCTTGACAAAACCCAAGTATCCGGTGCGCGCCCAAAGCGTCTGTGGATCTCCGAAGCTGAGTTTGGTGTTGAAGTGGTCGGCCTGAAGACCCTCCTCTCCGTAGATGGTGTAGTATCCGCTGGAGTTGTGAGGACTGTGCACCCAGATCTGAGGGACAGGAGAGGATCTGCCTGGTTATTATGTGGAGAAACATCTAAAACATGTATAATCGAGCAGCTCTGAGGGACAGGAGAGGATCTGCCTGGTTATTATGTGGAGAAACATCTAAAACATGTATAATCGGGCAGCTCTGAGGGACAGGAGAGGATCTGCCTGGTTATTATGTGGAGAAACATCTAAAACATGTATAACCGGGCAGCTCTGAGGGACAGGAGTGGATCTGCCTGGTTATTATGTGGATAAACATCTAAAACATCTATAACCGGGCAGCTCTGAGGGACAGGAGTGGATCTGCCTGGTTATTATGGTGGAGAAACATCTAAAACATTATATAACCGGGCAGCTCTGAGGGACAGGAGTGATCTGCCTGGTTATGATGTGGAGAAACATCTAAAACATGTATAAACGGGCAGCTCTGAGGGACAGGAGAGATCTGCCTGGTTATTGATGTGGAGAAACATCTAAAACATGTATAACCGGGCAGCTCTGAGGGACAGGAGATGGATCTGCCTGGTTATTATGTGGATAAACATCTAAACATCTATAACCGGGCAGCTCTGAGGGACAGGAGTGGATCTGCCTGGTTATTATGTGGAGAAACATCTAAAACATCTATAACGGGCAGCTCTGAGGGACAGGAGTGGATCTGCCTGGTTTTGATGTGGAGAGAACATCTAAAACATGTATAACCGGGCAGCTCTGAGGGACAGGAGAGGATCTGCCTGGTTATGATGTGGAGAAACATCTAAAACATGTATAACCGGGCAGCTCTGAGGGACAGGAGAGGATCTGTGTGTGTGTGTGTCCTGTAGTTTTACCTCCCCGAGATGTGAATCGCCGAGCGGACCTTTCGTCTCGGGGTTTACTATTATTACTCGAACTCCAGGCAAAATCTGAAGAGGAGATGAGTTTTTAACAAGTTGTGTCTGGAGAGCAGGAGTAAACGTTCGTGGACCTTACCTTTCCCGACTCCATCAGCGGAAGACTCTGAGGCGCTCCTCGCTCCACCAGTCGAACTCTGAAAACGTCGACAGAAACGCCCTTTACGGTTCTGTTTGTGCGTTTTCATGATGTATTTAGCTTTATTTAGCGATTTAAAAGACAGATCATCATTAAAACGAAACTTTATGGACATAAAAACAGACCAGAAGTAAAGTAGAAACATTCCAAATACTCAATATATTACGGCGAATCAGAAGTATTTGCCCAAACATTTATTAAGACTAATACGGTAATCCGACACAAAATAAGGCAAAGATATTCTCCTGTCCATTTTCTTCAGATCGTGTACAGTACAGCTAAAAATAAGGTAACAATTTCTTCATCGCAAAAAATAGCTAGCGGCAGTTTTTGTGCTCTACGCTATCTTTACTATACTTGATTATTACATTTTAAATGGGCTGTGTAGGAGTCGTACTTCTCTCAGAACTCGAGACTACGAAATATAGTTGACCAAAAGCTGGTGATATTAGTGTGATAAGTCCCTGATATTGAATATCAGCCGGAACTTATCATCCGCAGTTCTCTGATTAAGCTCACGCCAAACTTGTTAGAGCACAAGAGACCCGGGCAAGGATAGAGCAGTAATCTCATAACATGAATAGAGGTACATTGAGCTAGGAATGCTGTTATTAAGACCAAGGTTCACTAACAGCTCGTTTCGGGGGCAGCTTTAAGAAGGATACAGGATTTCGGGAAAATAGTATTCCTACTATGGACTATTAATATCACTAATTATTAACACATTATTATTGAATTGGTCATTGACTGGGGTACTTTATCTTAGGTAGCTACAGATTAACATTGCTTTTGTGTGCGTTATACACGAACGATTGAAAGGCCACGCGAGTTAGAGTTCCACAGGTAGTATACGCATCCGGGGATTGGACATAAAAACGACCACACGAGCAGATGTAGATTGGGGTAGTACGTTCAGTTCCTCACTCCAGAATCAGTGACTGGCCGGATATGCTGAATTACACATGT
This sequence comes from Chaenogobius annularis, assembly GCA_015082035.1. Taxonomy (NCBI): domain Eukaryota; kingdom Metazoa; phylum Chordata; class Actinopteri; order Gobiiformes; family Gobiidae; genus Chaenogobius; species Chaenogobius annularis. Next base: position 462,647 of record BJKM01000270.1, on the reverse strand, counting down.
GACCACACGGCCCCGTAAACCGGCACCCGTCGCTACGAGGTGTTTCGGGTCTATGGGGTTGAGTGCTTAAATCTGACTGGAAAAGGACGAAAAAGATCAACCTATCAGTAAAACCGCTCTCGTTCCCATCAACGTCGACAGCAATACTGCTCGTCACGGTGTCGGCGGTCCAGAACCTCACCACATTATCACTGTCACACAGATAGGAGGTGCGGATTTTCGATCAGCTCCAGCGACGGAGCGGGTCCACCGAACGACGACAACGCATAGAACACAACCGAGATCCGGATGGACCAGTCCAAGACGGTGCGACAAAGGTTCTGAGCACCGGGACGCGAACCGCCGAGCCTCTTTATAGGACACAACGCAGAACGTCCGGACAGCGGTCCAAACTACGGGCCGATACGAACACATTCAACAAAGCGAAGGTTTCAAAAAACACCAGATGTATCTCTAGTTCTGAAAGCACTCTTTCCTTGACACTCGTCGGTAGCATTCTCCACTGAAACTCTTGAAATACTGTACAAGACTATAAATAGGTTCCTGATCCTTTACATAAGATAACAAGTGTGTTTCAAAGAAGCCCCATGAGCGGGGCAAGGGCCTTTGGCCCCTGAGACGCTGCTTGACAATACCTTATATTCAACACAGCAAATCCTTTAGAGAAAGAGACTCTCTACAAATAGAACACGTTCTCAACAAATGTTATGAACAGGGTTTCACCACAAAGTCATAGAGTATACACATAGACTCATATGTGATACAAAATATGGATTAGATTACTGTTCTGATATATCTGAGATATTATGTGACAAACACTAGTTATATTGTAACCTAGTCTATACACATTTTAAGCAATAGTTCACCTATATGTTAATGAACTAGATTAGAGTGACTCTCACGGATAGCAAAAAATACCTCATGATATTATAGAATAGACTCGATTCCTCATAATTGGTTTTCAAGATCCTTATTAGACTATGGTTGTGAGAGTCTGGTTTTTAAACCCGAAGTGTTTAGTTACTTAGATTATATGCTCTAGTTTAGGACGTAGCTGACATATTTAATAAGCTTCTTGAATTTCATATAAACACCTGGATGTTATGACACTACTGCCTAACAACAGACAGTGTTAATCCTTGGTTAGAATTTAGATTTGCTTGAGGTGGAACTACTGGTATAACACTATTTTTTAAAGACAAAATTCTAATATTTACTGCACGAAAATCCTGGTTTAGACTGTTAGGCACCTGGAAAATAAGAGAAACGGATAGGATAAATGTTCTGGATTAGAACATTAGCGCTTGAGATTTCATACTGGAGTATCTATTGACGTATGATTTAAATGCTGCGCTCTTTTTTTTTTAGATCAGATGAGCTCAAATGTCTGAACAGGATTTTGAAAACACTGTGTGTAACAGGATCTTTAACACACATATAATCCACGGTTGCGTGATCCCGGAGTTAGAACCTGTTAGGGGCGCTTAACCTGGGTTTCGGGTTAGGACCTAGTTGTCCGGCTAGAGCTGGTCTAACCTGGTGGGCTGGTGTTAACCTGTTGGGCTGTTTAGATAGTTTAGTTTTAAGCTGGATAGACAGTGTCGAAAAGACGGTTTTAAACGAGACCGGTGTTTAGCGGCGCCTGGGTTTCAACCTGGCAGAACGGTCGGGACTCTGAAGAGGACACTTGGCTAGAAACACTGTATCACGGAGCCTGGTTAAGGAGATTGAGCTCTGGGCGTAGTATGCGCGGATATGGAGTAGCTGGAGTTTAGAGCTGGTATAGGACTGGAACCGTGGGTTAATGGTTAGACCGTTTGTAGAGGCTCTGTTCTTGGAGGGAGCAAAGCTCCAACGTAACCTCTATGTGATTAGCAAGTTTTTATGGAGGTAGAGTTGTAAGGGACTGACGTGTGAGGTTCAGAGCGGGTGCGGGACTTCTGCTGCGAGAGTACACCTGGGTACACGGTGGAGGCGGGCTTCTCGACGAACCTGGCTACGATTAATAAAACTTCGACGTTCTTAGTACGTGCGGCTGAAAGAACAACAAGATAAAACGACCTGGTAATTAAATCTCTGCATGATTTGAACTGTTTCTCATGCTATTTATTAAAGGTTTGTTTGCACTCCAATACTGAGTATACGGGGACTGGTATACAAGTTTTCACATGGAACAGTTCTATTAGGTACATATCTCATGTATTCAATGGTTAGGTTGTAGTAGTTTTATGAATGTTGTCTTACATCTGTCATGTACTATTATATTTATGATATTGATCGATAATCCCTTAGGACTCTGTCACAACACCGTTTCTAGGTCTTTTATGCAAACTTTGCTTGTTATGATATCGGGTGAAATCTTAGACTGGCAATCCTGTTTACTGCGAAATATGTGCTCACTGTTGAGTGCTACGAGATCCTTAAAGGGTGATAAATGACAACCTGATGGAGAACATGGTTAGCTGGTCTGGATAGAAAGGTATCTGAATGGTAGAGACTCTGAACATATACTATGTTACAGGAGAGCACTCACTAATTGGTAACCTGGTTCTATTCTACAATCATACGCAACAGGTTCAAGAGGGTGTGTTAATTGGCGGCTTCTCCGAGTGGCAACAATCGGCCGCGACGTATCCCGTGAACTACTTCTGGAGCTAGGAAAGCATTGCGCAATTTAATACATAGACCAGTAGTTCTGAAGATGCGTTAAAATGTAGTTGATATATGTTCAGGAGGACGGAGGTGCAGGTGATACGTTGAATTATTAATCCACAGATAACTTTGAACATATATCGAATACATCTGTACGACGCAGTGATTGAATTAAGGTTCCGAGGGACTGACAACCGAATCAAGAGGCCGGCGCATACTACCGCAGCCTCTGTGCCAGGCACGCACGTCTCGACAAACAGCTAAACGAGACGAGCACGGCAACAGGGCGCCCCAACCTCCCACACACTACAGCTTCCACTGGGGAGACAACCGGAGCTGATCTAGACGTGACACAGGGAAGAAGAATTCAATAGATTTAGTGATTTTGGGGTGAAACTGATGCTGTGGTGAACCTGTTTCATGTGTTTATGCTACGTGATCAGTTCATATGTCACGTGAACAAACCAGACACTTACGACAGGTCTGTGCTCATGTCGCTGAAGGTGCTACTTAGCATACGAACACCTATTCACCATGTGGTTCTCTAATTGTATTATTTAAATTGCATTTCAAGGTGACTTATAGTCCTAGTTCTAAATGAACATGTGATGACATAACAGACTAAAGCGCTCCAGTAGTTCCTGTGTACCTTGAGCAGGTCGGTTGCGTGCCAGGCTCTGGTGCACACTCATCACAGAGTACGAGCAGAACGTGTCCTCGAATGCGATTACTCGACCTCAGCAAGCTGGTCACGAAGGCACACAGTAGCAACTACAACTCTCGAACTGTCGTCTCAACATCGAGTTGCATAGAAACGGAGGGTGATGCTACAGATCGCATCTGGCTCGGTTCACTACGACGTAAAGCTCAGCAAACAACACAACCAACCAGTAATATACGTGTATATACAACAACACAACAAGTCCACAAAACGAAAACTGCTCATTAGCCAAGCGGAAAGAATATCAAGTTGATCATTATGAACTTACTCAGGTCTCTCTTCTTTTCTAACGATAAACGCGACGCTTTTGGTAGTTCATCCTTGCCTAGGACCGAGAAGGAGGGCTACTAATGGACAGCGAGGGGTCTGCGCGACATTTGCAGTCTAAAGGACATGGGATGTGAATGGACATTACCAGGAGTACATAATGCAACATATGATTCAAAATCTAGTATTTCTTTCCCCAAACTGTAGTAGGACTCAAAAACCAGAATTCTGAGGGGTCCTTACTCAACATGGGTAACTGCTAGTGAAAATCTGCGGGGGATGTCAACAAAAATAAAAAAAATGTAAATATTAATATCTAAGTAATTAGAAAATATGGAGACTTGGCTCGCATAGGAACACGCAAGTTAAAATATGCACATTAGTCAATACAAATACAACAAAAAGTGGTAATAGAATCAATACACTATTACAACACACATACTATGCTCCACATTAAGACTATTAAAACAAAATAATCTGTGTTATCGAAAAGTGAACGGAGGATCGATAGATGAATGGATAGACTGGTTGCCACGTGATAGAAATGGACATTGTGCAAATCAACAAAAATTCCACAGTTAGATACTACAAGAACAACACAACATCCCATAACTTCAGGCACAGCGAAGCCTGTTCTCGAGGACGCGAAGCATTAGGCTGTACCGTCTACACCTGAGGAGTGCTCCGCTCGCGGTTTATTCCTGTACGAGCTATTAACCTATTGGTGTCACCAAGGAATTCAAAGTGTTGGCAACAACTTAGAAAAGGAAAAGAATGCATTAAGAATCACAACAGAATAAGAAATAGCACAAGACAAGGAAATCGAAAACCATAATTAAGAGAAGGGCCAAAGGAGCATCTTTCCGTCAACTAGTTCAAGACATAAAAGAGAAGAGTGCAAGAAAAGCAATTCTCAGTCGTGTCGACACGCCCGTAAACCCACAAAGCCAGTCTTTATGCTAAGTGTTAGATCTTGAACATTGCCAAGAGTAGAAACTTGGTACTCAGCTCTACAGGACGAAGACGCTATCCTACGATTATGCTGAAACCAGAGCAGGCATCAAAGTCCTGCACAATGTTAGGTTCCTGGTTACTGTCTGGCTGAGCCTACCAGAGCCGGTGCGGTAGGATCTGGATGGTTATCAGATGGTTCACCTGGAGAAATGATGTTCGAGATGATACACTCTCGAGGGCGTAGAAAGACTGGTACACGAACTCAACAGGTACGCTCTACGAAATTACCACACATCACAGGCACTAGCAGGGACACATGTGGCCATCTTGTCGACGGAGTGTGAAATTACCCGATGACTCCCACGGAGTTCCGTGATGGTGCCAAGCGAGAGTTCATGTAAGAGGCGGGCAAATTCCTGGTAGAGGAACGAAGCCAGAAGGCCTGGCCCTTCGATGCCGAGTACACAGGGTCGAGGCATGACTGGTCGACTTCGGATGTCGAGACTCATGAAGGGTAGTTTACAGTTCCCACTGGATGTTTGATTTGGAGCGAACAACCAGAGCGCTGACTGCAGGCGTGAGGCAGATGAACAGTGTGTGGAAACAGGAAGCGAGCATATTCGAGTCAAGAGCTCACAACAGCCCTCACGCGGGTGCACTTCAGTATGATCACCGGAATAGGACATTGTTGAATCCAAACACACACGGCTGTGCTTACATCTCATATCTAGCAGGGCGTGGGTCTGGAGTTATTCTTCTGGCTTATGTGCGCCACTACGGCCTAGAAGGCTAGACGTGGGTACTTACCAGCCTGTGATCTGCTTTGCCCTGTTCCGTCTGCTCCGGGATCGGGTTGGTTCCCGCATCGGCTCGTGTTGGCATGTTCCACTCGCGACACGTTCGTCTGTCGGGTTCCCCCCGATCGCATGCTGTGGTACTTAGGTATGGAACTTCTGCTGCATCCACGCGGCATGGGTTTCTCTAGGCACTACGACACAGCGACCTTCCGCCAGGGCAAGGGAATGGGTTTGAAGCAGAGGCTAGTTCCCAACAGACCTGCGGGTTTCACAGCTCGATGCAGATGGCAGCAATGTAAATGTGGGGAGTTGCCCAGGTTGTAGGGTCGTCCATTGACTGCTGTCTTGTGGTTCCTCGGGAAGCAGCGCTAATCATTGGCAGCGTTGGTTTCAGCGTGCTGCGTGATGTAGGTGATTGCTCTATAGGGCAGGGCGTGGTTATCTCTGCTCTGAGTGGCTTGCGCGTTATTGTATCTCAGATGCGTGCTATGAGAAGCAGTGTTGTTGGTTGTCCATATGCTCAGATCTGATGGGCGCTGCGCGCTACTGCTCCTGCGTCGAGTTCTCGCTGCTGTATATTGGATTGTCGCAGTTAGATCGCAGTGCAGACGTGTGATTCCTCAGCATACTGCGTTGTGGTTGCTCGGCTGGCGGGTGTGTCGGCACTCTGCTTGTCGCTTGGAGCGCTTCTACATGCGTCTGAGTGGAGCTGTCTGCGTGTTCTGTCTGCTCTGCGGGTTCCTGCTCGCGCTGGCTGTCTGGCGTGGTTGCTGCTGCTCTGAAAGTCGTCGTGATAGGCTATCGACCTTCTGCGTGGTCAATGGCGCTTACTGACACTCCGACCTACCTCGCGCGCGCGCTCCTTATCTCGCGTGCTCTCGCGTAGGTCACTCTTCTCTGCGTGGTTCATACTCTACTGCGTGGTTCTTCTAGCTCTTTCGCTCTGCACGTGGTTCTTATCTGAGATTTGCCTCAGCTGTATCCTGCGGCGCGCTTCACCATCGCTCACCTGCATTCACTGACTGGTTCAGCTCGCATACCTGACCTGGATTCTCTGAGTCATAGCGTGAAGCGCTCTCCCATCTGACTCATGCGCTGGATTCTCTCACATGCTCCTACGACGTGAGTTCCTACTCCTTACACCAACTAACAGCTGCACCTTAACTGACAAAGCTGTAACATCTAGTGGTTCCCAACTACCTGCTTACTCGCGTGTATATCTCACGCTCACACCATAAACGCTACGCCACTGCGCCGGATTACTTCTGACTCCTGCGTCACGGATTCCTCCTGAATTCCTAGGCGTGGCTTTACCCTTCACCTGCCAGTTGCGACCTCCACACTTCGCGAGGTATCTAACTCATCTCATGCGTGCGTTCCTCTAACACCTCGCTAGAAACGCGGTGCTAGTGCTTCTTCACTAGGCTCTGCGTACAGCGCAATCTCACTCTCGCTACTCACCATCATGTCTACCTGGCAGGTGTTCCATCTGCTCGCATAGATATCCTCCATGCATCCTGGAAACACTGCAGTCGATCGATGGACTTCATCCTCATCTGCTACACTAGCGATAGGATTCCCTATTGGCTTTCCAGGCGTCTCTGTCTGTGGTTCCTCGTTCTGTAGGTTCTAGCTTGTCTAGCGTTCGCTCTTCTCAGCTTGCTCTTGTGATCACTACAGTATGCTCTGCGTGTTCATCTGCTATACCCTGCGTCGGTTTGCCAATGTACGGTTCTTAGCATCTGCTGTGGTTCCTTTCACGGTGCTATTGAAAGCGGTATAGGTGAGCATGCAAGGTGTGGACAAGCTGAAGTCCAGGTCACGCGTCATCAGTATTGTAACCTCTGGCCAATTCGGATTAGGTTGTAGAATTTGAGCGAGGGCGACGCCGGAGGGGACGGGTATAATCTATCGACATAAAGCACACGGGCAGTTATCTAATTTAACATAGGCAATCTCATATAACTCTCCTGAGCATCTTGGGTTTTGTGTTTCTCTAACATAATTTAATCTAAACCCAAAATAGATCTATCGAAACTACGCTGCACAGATCTTACATGGCAATTAATCAACTGGAGAAATTGAACGAATATCACAAAGTATGACAAATCACATGTAAGAACCTGGTTTAAAGACATTTACAACTGTATTCTACATTATTTGTGTATTTAATTATAAACTATTTCAGATTTTTATGAATACTACACTTTATTCATAAATATTCATACACTTCAGTCAAATTCCAACCTTAATTTGTCAGTAAACATCTCATGTAAAACAGTAGCAGCAGTATTCGTTAAAGTACAGCTTTCTGAACCAACACGCGATTAAAACATAGATGATTATTGTCAGTAAAATCTCACCCGTGTCAATGATCGTCGGCCATGTTTTAATATTGACAGAAGCCGCCGCCTCCTTCGAGCGCAGAATCCTGGTGAGGTTTTGAGTGGTCAGGATGCAAGCGGCTCTGCTGACCTGAGGGGCCGGAACAGGACCAGAGACAACACTTGTCAGGAACTTATTCATTCACTCTGCAGTTCTTTACTGTGTGGAAAAGTATTCTGGACAACGAGAAACAGAACTGGACCTGTTTTTCTTTCTGCGTTAGAATAAAACCTGTTCTAGGGTGTCTTTAGTTTGTTGCCGGAGCGTCTTAGTCTGTTATAGGGCGTCTTTAGTTTGTTTCGGAGCGTTTAACTGCCTGAATTTTTCCTTCACAAAGCGTTTCCAAGAGCGTTTTGAAACTCATTCATTTGTTTTTCTTTTCTTTGTCATTTTCTTCACTAGCGTCATTTCAGCATCTCATTCATTTTGTGAGTCCATTTTCTCTCATTCATTTGTCATTCTCTCATTCATTTGTCCATTTTCCTCTCATGTCTTTGTCCATTTTCTCTCATTCATTGTCCATTTTCTCTCATTCATTTGTTTCTCTCTCATATCATCCTTGTCCATTCATTTGTTCCTCTCATTCATTTGTCCATTTGTCGCATCATTTCTCTTTCATCATCATTGTCCATTTCTCTCATCATTTGTCCATTTTCCTATTCATTTGTCCATTTTCTCTCATTCTTCTCATTCATTTGTCCATTTTTGCTCATTCATTTGTCCATTTTCTCTGATTCATCCTGGTAATTACTGGGCCATTATCTCTCTCCATTCTCCTATTGCAATTACAGAAATTTGTCCATTTCTCTCATCTCCTGGCAAGGTAACCTGGAAACTGGGATACTTGTCTTCTTCATCTCACCTTTGTCACCACTGTACACTCACTATAGCAGTCAATTCACTGGGGCATATTGTCGGCATGTATGATTTATTGCCAGCAGTATGACTTTGAGTACAGCAGCCATATGGTTCGATGAATAAAAGAGACTCTTCACTTTCGATTGAACTTTTATACGGAATTAACGGGTAGACATAAGGTTTGGGGTCAGAGCCTTGGTGTAGCAGAGATTATAAGAGGGTGGATGAGCGGTTTCCCTACTGTGGAACGCATTGAAATACAGAGAGGTTGGGACCACGAGCCACCATCCCACGGAACCGTACATGTACAACAACGCTCAGCCAGCCGCGATAAAGTCTCGATGTGAAACGACTCAACATGACCACAACGAACCCCAGCCCACATCCACACACATCACACCACATACTAACAACCGCATCAATCGATTGTATTGACACAACTACAACACGGACGGGAGGCTAACAAGATGACATTCACACACTCGCACACCACGCGGCACTAAGTGAACAAGACAACGCTTTACAGTGACACACGACAAAACGACCACAACACACGTAACAACATTTCACACAATCAGTCCACAAAATAACGATTGTCGCTTTTCGGCCTGCTACTACAACATACGCACACCATCCGTGGAGCATACTACGACTCACATCAAATGAGGTAGGACTACTCACATCGACATGTTCTTCAGCACATAATGCGCTATTCACACAGTACATCACACACACCCCTCACGTTTCTCAAGTTCTGGCACTCACGCACGCTACAACCGCATGACATGAGGCCGGGAAACCAAAGGCAGGTCACCTCAAGGCAAACGCTAGAGCAACAACTCAAACTACATCCTCCACACGCATACCCCCAACCTCCACTGAACTGGGGTTTCTGGTGCTACAGTGTTTGACATTTCCCACTGCCTCTTTCCTGGACCACCGAGTAACCAGCGTCTCAAGAACAAACATGTCTTTTGGATCTTTTTCCAAGGTATACAAGAGCCCACACATTTACGACGGAACATACACGGACAACCTGGCACACATCACATCAAAACAGTGACAAATGGACCATGCACCCGCCTCGACCTGCATCACGGGCGCGCAACAGTCTCTAAGTATCGTTCGAATCTGACGCTGCTGCCCTTGATCTCGACCCTGCTCGAGTCACTCAGGACCCTCTCTTACACAGAGACTACAGACGGACTTGGTGGCCCTACTGCCTCTACATCGCTGCAAGCCGAGAAATCTGGTTAAGTTCCTATTCGGGAAGGGAGCCATCCAGGAAGTACCTAACAATCCACACGCTCTACAGACCAGATGCCCAACAGTCGCACGCTGGTGATGTGTCACCCGGCTTATTTATCGGGCTCAGAGTCCTGGGTATCGAATAACCTGAGTTCACACAAAGTATAATCAATGACTACTCCAGGTTCGGGTCTAAAGCGATAGGCTCAGTCTTGATAGACAGACAAACAGACGGAAATAAGATGTACGTAATCACATAATGAATGCACAGAACCTGACGGACTTATAATACGTGAAGAATCAGAATACAATACCAGAAAGTTCCTATGGACGAGAAGAATGATGAATACCTGAGACCATGTAGGACTACGCACGGACTCTGTGGCAGCGTAGAGTTGACATTCCAAACACGGCAAGATCAGCCTGTGCATGGAAATGCAAAACAATTTCATCGCACTAGAGACAAATGCAACCACAAGGCCGACACGCAACGACAGGACTGAAATGTCTGGCGGTTTTATGGCGACCAGAGCGAAGCAGAGTATAGAGCGCTGTGGCATAGTACAGTTGCGACGCAAGTGCGGCAGCAGTCTCTTGCCGAGGCAGTCGCCGGTCAGAGTGCTACTCTCCGGAGGCTCCTCACAGAGCCACCTTCGCACTCGCGTAGGAGCTTCTCCTCCAGAGCATCCTCCTCGCAGCGGAGGTCCCTTTCCGATAGTCTCGCTGCCCGCGTACCCTCCGAGAGTTGCGGCTCCAGTGAGTTCTACCCGGCTGTGCCTCTGGCGGGGTTGGTGCATGGGCATTCAGACTGGCTTGCACCTTCTTGCCAGTAGTTCTCCCTCTCAGAGTCTGCCTGCCGCGACGTATTGCCCCGCGTCGTCAGAGTGCTACCTCTGATGTAGTGCTCTTCAAGTTCTCCCTGCCATGAGGTCTCCCGTCGTGAGAGGTCTCCACTCCATAGTCTGATCCGATCTCTATGGACGTCCGCGCTCGCACGACGTCTCCTCCGCAGAGTTCGTGGTGCTCAGAGCTCATCCTCCACAGAGTGCTACCGTGATGTCCAGGAGATTCACCTCTCAGGGACTTCCGTGGATTCGTCTCCTAGAGGTGGCTGCTTCTGCAGACGTGTTCGTGTTCCCGGGTGCTGTCTATGTGTGGAAACTACACATCGAGAGTTAGAAATGTTGTAATGTGGTTGTCACTCCACATGGAATGTGCGAACATTCCAGGTGTAACAAAGGTCCGAACTAAGCACAGACAGACTTAGACTTACTTATAACAATTGACAAACGTTAGAAAATACAAAAACACACTTCCATAACGACTTTTTAAAAATTACATAATTAAATCATAGTCACGAAAATCAAAGCTGTCTAATGTAGTCATAACACCAGACCTGCGAGCAGGACTAGACAAGTGACATGTGCGTCACAGAGCCGAGAGTTTGAATTAGAAGTCGGATAAACTCGAAAAACCGCACGAAACATATGCACGGACATATTCCCAATTATGAGAACCAGGCAGTTCGCTTCTATATGATGTGTAACCGCATAACTATGAGTTCGGAGCCCTTACAAGCAAATAAATCTACGGAAGAACAAAGACGATTTAACTGGAACGAAGCACAGAGTTAAAACAGAAGTTTCGAATAACTGTAGGCAATTACAACAAGTCGACTGATCTCAAATACTAAGTAGGATTGATGCAGGTGACTAGCACGCGAGGTACACTGACACGACTTGCAGTGATGGAGGGAGGTGAGAATAAGTAGGATACGGTAGTCGCAGGAAGGTTGTTAACATAATCGGAGCAGAGCAGAACTAGTGGGAGATAGTTTTACATATAACACTGGGAATTGGGTAAGCAGCAGGGAGGTTAATAATGTTTCCGGTCGGAGTACCACAGTTGGTCTGTGCGCCTGGGACGTACTTATACTCTATCGACCAGGCGCCGATAACGCGAATCGCACAGTTATCTCAACGAGATGGATGTGGAGCTGGACACACGTGGCAGTGCACACCGTCATGCCCTGGACAAAAACACACGGAAGGACACGTTTCACCGACACGCTTCACATGATAACAAGCTATCCACAGGCAGATGTTCCACAGTACGGCATTATCTATCTCTATGCCACCAAGCCTGGTTACAGGTCAGCTCTGTGGAGAGGCGACCCCGCTCACGTAGAGGATGCGGGTTTGTCAAGGTGTTTTAGAGCAATAAAAACATTAGTTCTAAAGTAAATGCTAAAGAGAAGGGTTTAAAGCCGTACTGTGTAACATTCCAGGCAAAGCAATAACACGGAGTATAGATGTATAAATAGTGGAGCCTCCAACGGAAAAGAAACATGCTTTAATTTAGTTTATCGTTTTCTGTTTCCCCAGATATCGGTATTTTGTTGTTCGGTATATCGGTATCGGTATGAGTCAAATGAGAGTAAAAATGGAAATAGAACATGTGCACGCAATCATGCAACAAATGCATGTATTATAAAAACTAGGTTAATTTGTAAACTTAACAATAACTTGCAACGGATTTTAAAATATTGACACCGTTATCGGCAAATATCGGTTATCGGTATTATATATATATATATATATATATATATATATATATATATATATATATATATATATATATAAATCAAAACGTATGAATGATAATAACAATAACCAATTAACTAACTCAAAATGAAAAAATAAATAAAATATTAATGTAAAATAAAAATAAAAATATATAATAAAAATGTAAATAAATAGAAATACCATTAATTAAAATAATTAAAAAATAATAATAAAAATATAATAATCAAAAATAAAAACAGAGCTGGGCAGAAAAAATGTAGAACTTTACTCGAGTCATAGATTGAGGTCAGTGTCATGAATAAAACCGACACACACATTGTTTTAGACAGCTCTGACCTTTGCGTTGAGGAGCACGTTAACAGAACATGGTCCGGGTCGCTCTGCGCTCGCCACTGCAGCGCCTCGGACCCAAATACTGATGCTGAACCAAACAAAAGAGAAGAGCCAATTAGAACCGACACATAACGGGGGCGCACTTTGTCACGACAGACACACAAAGGGGGTCACGCTCTCATCTGGTTTATTACAATAACACGGCGTCAATTACACATCGAAAAACAAACAAAGACCAGCTCTTGCAAAAATCATTAACAAAAAAAAAAAAAAAAGCAACACTATGCAACTTTTCTACAGCCAAAACTGAAGACATATCGCTGAAACGCCATCCGATTGGACAGTGGCATGAACGTGGTTATTTGAGCGTGAGGCGTCGATGTTTCAAGATAAAGATACATAGTGTTCCTTTAACCTTTAGCCTTGCACATCTCAACAAAACATGCATTTACGGTTCGGCTCAAGGGCGGTTCTACCTTGTGCTCTCTCTGACAGTGAACACAGACACGTGTCGCGCTCAGGTACAGTTACTTTTGTAGGCACTTCTCATAGTTCTTTCCCATTGTATTATTCTATTACTCTATATACGCTTTGAAAATGGCCAGCATTATTTAATGTTTTGTCCTTCCAATTGCCTACTAACGACACATTTTAAATCAGTCACGTACAAACAGTTTCTCCTAAACTTCTCGTTACTCTTACCGCTAATACATAGTTTGAGTAATGTCTTTGACTCATGTTTGAGTAATTTCTTTGTACTTCTACATGAGTAATATTATTTTGAAGTAACTGCACTCTTTCTGGAGTACTACTTTTGGCTACTCTACCACCTGACAACTCGGCATTATAGGCTAAAAGAATATTCATTTTCAGTCACTGGGAGTTTTAAATTAATTACCATAAATGATTATTATCATAATTATTATTATTCCTACTACTACTATTACTATTATTATTAGTAGTAGTATTATTATTTTAGTTAGCATTATTATTATTTTATTATTATTATTATTACAATTATTATTATCATTATTACGTTACTATTACTTATTACGTAGTATTTTTTCTTTAAGTACTGATTACTACATTGAATATTATTATTATTATTCGTAGTATTTTTTTTTTTAAATTATCATTATTATTATTATTATTACTACTACTACTATTATTATTCGTAGTAGTTTTTTTTATTATCATTACTATTATTATTACTATTATTAGTAGTAGTATTATTATTATTATTTAAAAATAATAATACTACTACTAATAATAGTAATAGTTACATCATCATCATCCTCATCCTCATCATCATTATACTATTATATCATTATTATAATTATTATTATTATTATTATTATTATTATTATTATTATTATTATTATTATTATTATTATTATTATCACAAATAATGAGATGAAAAAACTGCCCCTTTTATTTTGTTGTAATACTTTGGTCCTCAAGCATACCATTTGGTGGCGAAATGCTCATTCATGACTGTATCCCTGAAGTCAAAGTCATCTGTATAATTAATTCATAATAATGATAATAAAATAATAATAATAATAATAATAATAATAATAATAATAATAATAATAATAATAATAAAATGAATAAATAATAATAACCCAATAAACAAAAATAAATGATACAAAAATTAATACAATAATAATAATTAATAATAATTAATATAATAATACCAAATAATAAATAATAATAATAATAATAAATAATAATAATAAATAAATAAATGATAATAATAATGATAAATAATAATAAATAATAATAAATAAATAAATGATAATAATAATAATAATAAATAGTAATACTACAGTAGAAGACAAATGTGTATTCACTCTTTAAGCCAACGTGAACACATTAAAAAACAACAGAATTAAAAGATGGGTCTAGAACCGCCCCTGATGATGCTCAAGTTCAAACAGAAGCACGAGGCTGAAACATCAGGTAAAGCTTGTTAAAACAAAAAGGTGTGTTAATAAACCAAATCAACAATGCGGGGGGCTGGGGGGGGGAGTAGCCAGCGGGTTGTGGTTGGTGGATTTCTTACCATCACAGTTGGCCACATACAGAGCTACAGCGAGAGAAAGGAGGAAGAAGAAGAGGAAGAGGAAGAAGAAGAAGAAGAAGAAGAAGAGAGAAAAGAGGAGAAGCCAGAGTCTGTTTTATACCTCCACAACTATCAAACGTAGTGTGTTTTGAACATCTGTATGAAAGTGTATTTCAGAATGAGCGGCCGACGCGCACTGCAAAACGGATCGACCGCAGTTAAAAATGACGGGAATTTGAGTCGAGTATTTTTGACTTTTGCTTCAGTTTTGGGACATTTTCAGGCTGATGTTTGGACACATTTGAGCGTAAAGCGACTGATCTACTTAGAGTTTAAGATGAAATAATGTCCAATAATACTCACTTCTGAAAGCGGTCGATTCAAACTGCGATAAGGAGAATAATTCTGACAAACTTGAATGATCCACGAGGTCAATTACTTTGTCGCAGTCGCTCAGGATTACAATAAAAACAATATTTAAAAAAAAACCCTGAGTAAATACAGATATATTATTAATACACAATATATAAAATAAATGAATATGTAATAAACTAAATAATTAAAGCTCATTCATATGCTTTAGATATGGAAGGAAAAATCAGAATTCAAGTCATTCTTTTAATTGGTCCGGCAGATTGGGCCGCTCCGTTTGCATTGCAGAAAAAACGTTTTTTTCCCTCCGGTGGCCGAACAGAGCGATGACGCACGCGGTCACATGTATTAACATTTTACCTTCCGGACGAGCAAATCCTGGTCGTCGATCATTCCCAGGTCGCGTCCCGCAGCTTGCGCTATTCTCTTCAAGCCTGTTGACGGCCACTAGGTTTCCCACCATCACAGACGCAGGGCCCACTCCACCGACTGCACAAAAACAGAGCGACACAGTGGAAGGTATTATTTATACTGCTCTGCTCTGAAGTACATTTTACTTTACAACTTCACAGCATGTATCGACTGGAAGCACTGAACAAATTTATTACATATTCATATCTGCGAGGCGTTTGCGTTAGAGCTCCATCTGCTGGCAGCAAAGGGAATTACAAAGGGAAAATGGACAGAAAAAGCTAGCTTGCCCCCGACACGCAGTAATGAACGAGTCTGTGTTAATGGTTTACGGACTGAAAACCAGCAGCAGACCACCGGAGCGCCACCTCTGACATCACAAATCTGGGACATTTTAAGCTGAGTGTTTTGTGAGGCTCAGAGTGAATGAAGCTAAACACAAACTCTTTGTTTTTGATGAGGGAACATCAAAAAACAAGGTTAAAAACTGTAAAAAAAAAGGTCAGTTTTACATTAAGATTTGCTTTTTATTTGCACTTTTTTAAAATGACTTCTCCCAGTGTCGTAAAGGTGCACTTACTCCAGAGTCCATTTACTACAACCAAAACAGCACAATTCAAGGTTATTATAGTCCATGGCTATTCAACATAAGGCCCAGGGGCCAAATCAGGCCCGCCAAACGACATAATCCGGCGTTACCACAACTCTCTTCAAAATCTAAAAAAAACCCAACAATAATGTGGCTTGCGACTTGTTCACTGAGAGGTTTCATTCTGGGTTTAGCACTCGTTTAGACCTGGTTTGGTCTTGTTTAGTCCTTGTTTTGATTCTGCTTTAGATCCGTTTTGCTTCTGGGTCAGTGCTGTCATCTCGCCTGGTGTGGTTTCAGCCCGGTTGTAATGTTGTTGTATGTTGGTTGGTCCTAGTCTAGTCCTGGTTTAATTTCTGGAAATTCGGTCCTGGATGGGCCAAAGCGATATTTTGTCTGTTATTTCACACAAAAAAACACTCAGAAGTTCTTGTATTGAATGAACTAAATGTATGGAAACAGTGTTGATGTTCTGTGCGACCCAAAATGTAGTTACGGTGTCGTGTGGTGCACCTCCGGCCCAGAGACCTCCGGCCCAGAGACCTCCGGCCCAGAAACCTCCGGCCCAGAGACCTCCGGCCCAGAGACCTCCGGCCCACGTACCGGGCTGCTTCTGCCGGGGCTTGGGCAGGTTGGTGACGCAGGTGTGGGGGCACATGAGGATGTTACAGGGGTGAAGGCTTCCCTCCAGAAAGAACTGCTTGGCGTCGGAGATGTGGATCCCCCCGAGCGGCGTTTTGGGGAGCGTGTTGGCCGGGACCAGGGCCAGACAGTAAAGCCCCACCTGGTGGATGCTGTCAATGGCCTTCAAAACAACACGACAACGAAATTAGAAATAGTAGAAATACACGGAGGACGAAGAACACAACATTTCACATATTTAACAACATTTAACAGTTTGAGTAGTGATGTGGGTTAAAGTATTAAGTTCAACAGGTCCTCGAGCTGAGAAGACCAGAGAATCTTCATGACTGTACCGTCTGTGTAAAGATGAATTCACTCATTCACAACATAACATTATAAACCTAAAACAACTCAGGACCTCTTTTTACCGTGTTTGGAGCGTGTTTCTGGAGCTTTTACCCGCAGGACTCGACTCAGGACCTCTTTTTACCGTGTTTGGAGCGTGTTTCTGGAGCTTTTACCCGCAGGACTCGACTCAGGACCTCTTTTTACCGTGTTTGGAGCGCGTTTCTGGAGCTTTTACACCGCAGGACTCGACTCAGGACCTCTTTTTAACGTTTTGGAGCGTGTTTCTGGAGCTTTTACCTGCAGGACTCGACTCAGGACCTCTTTTGACCGTGTTTGGAGCGTGTTTCTGCGAGCTTTACCTGCAGGACTCGACTCAGGACCTCTTTTTACCGTGTTTGGAGTGTGTTTCTGGAGCTTTTACCCGCAGGACTCGACTCAGGACCTCTTTTTACCGTGTTTGGAGCGTTTTCTGGAGCTTTTACCGCAGGACTCGACTCAGGACCCTTTTTACCGTGTGGGAGCAGTGTTTCTGGAGCTTTACCCGCAGGACTCGACTCAGGACCTCTTTTATTACGTGTTTGGAGCGTGTTTCTGGAGCTTTTACCTGCAGGACTCGACTCAGGACCTCTTTTACCGTTTTGGAGCGTGTTTCTGGAGCTTTACCTGCAGGACTCGACTCAGGACCTTCTTTTTACCGTGTTTGGAGTGTGTTTCTGGAGCTTTTACCCGCAGGACTCGACTCAGGACCTCTTTTTACCGTGTTTGGAGCGTGTTTCTGGAGCTTTTACCCGCAGGACTCGACTCAGGACCTCTTTTTACCGTGTTTGGAGCGTGTTTCTGGAGCTTTACCCGCAGGACTCGACTCAGGACCTCTTTTTTACCGTGTTTGGAGCGTGTTTCTGGAGCTTTTACCTGCAGGACTCGACTCAGGACCTCTTTTTACCGTGTTTGGAGCGTGTTTCTGGAGCTTTTACCTGCAGGACTCGACTCATCCACTGGAAACTGTCCTCTTCGCTGGCGTCCGGTCTCTGCTCAGCCACAATCACCACTCGCTCGTCGTAAAACACCGTCACAGAAAACACTGTGATCCTGCACAAAACAACACGGCTCAGTTCGAATGAAAAGAGGCTATAAAAACATCATATAAAGGAAATAATTCAAGTCGTTTTGGGAAGAATACATTTACTTTCACATCGAGTTACATTATTTGATCAAGTAAATACGGAATACGGTTGAAATCTGAATATGTTGAGGTTTTTTTGGTCATAAATCGCAATTTCAAAATAAAATACTAGATAAAATACTAGCTCAGAATCTTGATATGCTCCATTTGCACCACTAGAGGGCAGCAGAGCCATGTAAGAATATCTGTAGGTTGGATTAGGGCTCGTGATGAGGGTCTACTTTTTTTTTTACCTGGTTAAATAACGGTTAATACATAAATAAAATGGCACATCATAGTTTTGGGGAAGTTTTAAAATGGAATAAACAGGAACGTAAAGATAAATTTAACAGAATATTCACACAATAATCTAAAATATTCGCACTGAAAGGATATTTACAAAGTCCAAACACGTTAGAGAAAGCTAAACTAAGAAACCAAACAACCAGAAGTAAACAAAAGTAACTCACAAAAAACTAAATAAAGTGACTAAAACAAGCCAAAAAAACACATCTAAAGGTTCTTTATACGTTCTGATTTTAGGATGTGTGTAATAATACTAGCACGGGCCGGGATACTCTGCAGATACTCAAAGCGCTTCACATACATTAATTCGTTCACTCCAGACTCGACTGGCGTGATTAAAACATAAATATATGCATTGTTTTTGGCCTTTAAACCTGCTCTTTCTTTCACTTTGGCTTCTCTACTTTGTTTTAGAAAAGCGCCCCCTACAGGTCGGACGACTCATTGCACTAAAATGCAGTTCAGATAAATATATTGTAGAATTATATAGAAATATATTTAGAATTTTTGCTCAAAACTATAAACATGTCATCACAGAATAGCTCATTTTTTTAGGTTTATAATTTCACTTCCTGTTTGTAATTGATGACATCACACTAGGAAATTACCCAGAAAACACTGGGCCAAAACTCATCTATTTGTTTCTATTTGAGAAATTAAAATAAATGAGAGCGACTTTATTTTGTTGAATTCATGTTTAGAGAGTCCAAAAAGCATAAACTTTGCATAAACTTTGTCTGGAACGAGTGTCCCTGGTGTGATGTCACTTCCTGTCCACAGATTTTTCCACAAATACCTGCTCGCTTGGTGTGAAACGATCATTTATATGTACAACAGGTATAAATACACTAAATACAGTCAAAATGAACAAAATCTTAAGAACCCGTCATACGTCACGTTAAGATAATGTATAAAGCACACAGTTAGAGCTCCATCTACTGGCGGCAAAGGGAATTACAAGAGGACATAAAAGCTAATGTCAGCGCGCGGTTGCAATGAATGCTCAGGACGTTAAAAACGGCACCCCGACTCGAGCTTGACTTTTGACGTCACAAATCTGGGAATTTTGGAACGGTGTGTTTTCTGAGGCTCAGATGGGAGAGGACTTACAAACCCGGATTGATTAAAAGAAGCGCGAACAATGCTAACCACAACTCCAGATGAGTCCTTGGTGACGGGAACGCTGCTCTAACACGGCGAAGAGCTCAAAACGTTTGCGTAATGTGTGTCCTTTAAGCCCTGCGGTCAGTCGTGCGGTCAGTCGTGCGGTCAGTCGTGCGGTCAGTAGTGCGGTCAGTCGTGCCGTCGTAGTGCGGTCAGTCGTGCGGTCAGTCGTGCGCGTCAGTAGTGCGGTCAGTAGTGCGGTCAGTTAGTCGGTCAGTCGTGCGGTCAGTAGTGCGGTCCAGTTCGTGCGGTCAGTAGGGTCAGCCGCGGTCAGTAGCGTGCGGTCAGCGTGCGGTCAGACGTCGCGGTCAGTCGTGTGCGGTCAGATACGTGCGGTCAGTCGTTGCGTCAGTCTAGCGTGTGTGCGGTCAGTCGTGGCGTCGTTAACCGTGTCGCGTCTGTACCGTCCTCTGTAAACCGTTTTGACCGGCTCCACGGCCGAGAGCGGTGGCCACCAGGTCGTCCGCGTTGTGCCTCCGTCCGCTGATCATCAACAGACCCTCGATTTTGCCCACGACGAAGATCAGGCTGCCCTTTAACGAAGAAGAGCAGCACGAGACCCTCAGCACAAACGTCACCGGAGTCGCACTCTTTCTACGCTCTTTTCACGCTCTTTTCACGCTCTTTCCACGCTCTTTTCACGCCTTTCATTTCACGCTCTTTTCACACTCTTTTCACACTCTTTTCACACTCTTTTCATGCTCTTCACGCTCTTTCACGCTCTTTTTCACGCTCTTTTCACACTCTTTTCATGCTCTTTTTCACACTCTTTTCATGCTCTTCACGTCTTTTCACGCTCTTTTCACGCCTTTTCCACTTTTATCCTTTTTCTCATGCTCTTCACGCTTTTTCACACTCTTCACGCTCTTTTCACGCTCTTTTCATGCTTTTCACGCTCTTTTCACACTCTTCATGCCTCTTTTCTCTAGTCTTTCCACGCTCTTTCCACGCTCTTTCCACGCTCTTTTCCACGCTCTTTCCACGCTCTTTTCTCAGTCTTTCCACGTCTCTTCCACGCTCTCTCCACGCTCTCTCTCACGCTCTCTCCACGCTCTTCTCCACCGCTCTCCCACGCTCTCTACCACGCTCTTTTCCACGCCTTTCCACGCTCTTTCCACGCTTCCTTCCACGCTCTCTCCACGCTCTCTCCACGCTCTTTCCACGCTCTTTCCACGCTCTCTCCAGCGCTCTCTCCACGCTCTCTCCACGCTCTCCACGCTCTTTCCACGCTCTTTCCACGCTCTTTCCACGCTCTTTCCACGCTCTCTCCACGCTCTCTCCACGCTCTCTCCACGCTCTCTCCACGCTCTTTCCCACGCTCTCTCCACGCTCTTTCCACGCTCTTTTCACGCTCTTTCCACGCTCTTTCCACGCTCTTTCACGCTCTTTCCACCGCTCTTTCCACGCTCTTTCACGCTCTTTTCACGCTCTTTCACACTCTTTTTCACACTCTTTTCACCACTCTTTTCATGCTCTTCACGCTCTTTTTCACGCTCTTTTCACGCTCTTTTCACACTCTTTTCATGCTCTTTTCACACTCTTTTTCATGCTCTTTCACGCTCTTTTCACGCTCTTTTCACGCTCTTTTCACGCTCTTTTCACACTCTTTCATGCTCTTTTCACACTCTTTTCATGCTCTTCACGCTCTTTTCACGCTCTTTTCACGCTCTTTTCACACTCTTTTTCATGCTCTTCACGCTCTTTTCAAACTCTTCACGCTCTTTTTCACGCTCTTTTCATGCTTTTCACGCTCTTTTCACACTCTTCACGCTCTTTTCTCAGTCTTTCCACGCTCTTTCCACCGCTCTTTCCACGCTCTTTCCACGCTCTTTTCTCAGTCTTTCCAACGCTCTCTCCACGCTCTCTCCACGCTCTCTCCACGCTCTTTCCACGCTCTCTCCCGCTCTCTCCACGCTCTCTCCGCGCTCTTTTCCACGCCTCTTTCCACGCTCTTTCCACGCTTCCGACGCTCCTCCACGCTCTCTCCGACCTCTCTCCACGCTTTTCCACGCTCTTTCACGTCTCTCTCCACGCTCTCTCCAGGCTCGTTTCCACGCTCTTTCCTCTTACGCTCTCTCCACGCTCCTCTCCACGCTCTCTCCACGCTCTCTCCACGCTCTCTTCCACGCTCTTTTCACGCTCTTCCACGCTCTTTCCCAGCTCTCTCCTACGCTCTCTCCACGCTCTCTCCCAACGCTCTCTCCACGCTCTCTTCCACGCTCGTCTTCCACGCATCTTTCTCACGCTTTTCCCCGCCTCTTTTCCGCTCTTTCCACGCTCTTTCCACGCTCTTTCCACGCTCTTTCCACGCTCTTTCCACGCTCTTTTCACGCTCTTTCCACGCTCTTTCCACGCTCTTTCCACACTCTTTCCACGCTCTTTCCACATGTTGTCTGCACTTACCGGTCCGACAAACCCGAGCAGGCCGGACCTCACAAACGGGATCTCTCCGATTGGAACGCCGTTTGCGTTGACCGGAATCACCTGGAAAAACAACAGCTTTTGACTCAAAGTATAAACCTTTTTCAAATGTAACGTCGTCAGAAGGTTTAAAATTCCAGAGAAAAACATAATTTATTTAAAGTTAACTGACTTTATTACATTTAGTACAAAAACAAACAACAATTTACCATTTCCAGGGTCATAAAAATCAGTTTGTTTGCTTTTCTACGGCAAAAGCTGGAAAAAATACTATTTTTTTGTTTTAATGTTGTATTTGCGCTTCATTTAAATGTCTAATCTGTGGTAAAGTGTGTGACGTTTCTGCAGATAAAAGGAAAAACGACCGCGAGCCTGAATCAAACCAGGTTCTGCACCTCAAACGTGTTCTTGGTGAGTCCCGGCAGCCCGTAGTACATGGTTCCTCCGGCGCGAGAGTTGATGATGATTTCCCCGATCTCGTCCGTTTTACACAGCTGCGGGGGGCCGTCCGGTCTGACGATGCACATGAGGGCTACGGGCAGAAGAGCGGGAGAAACGGGCTGAAGCTTCCGGAAACAGAACGAAAACAAAAAAACAAAAAGAGCGGGTCCCATGGCAACGCCGACGCTGAGACCCGACATGAGCTCTACGGAGCGATCAGAGTTCAGCAGCGCGAGTGATGTAACGGTCAGATATCATGGTGAGGGGCGGCGTAGACCCCCTGTGCCACAGGTAAGAGCCCCGCCCCCCACGTGAGCCCCGCCCACTCTGCACCAGAACAACTCGCACCGCGTTCACTCAAGGGGCGTGCCAAAACACCTCACCTCCGGGCATCACGTGACCCACGTCCTGCACGGTGAGGGCGGAGTTCTTGTCCTCGGTGTTGACCCGGATCACGCCGTGACTCAGGCCGGTCATGGAGAGGATGGCGCGGGCGGGCAGCGGGGCGCCAGGCACCCCCGGCCTGGCGACAGACAAACACCGGACGGTCAAATTAAACACGGAACGACATCGAGCGCCGAGAACGATGGAACTCGGAGCAGAACTCACAGTTTGTGCGCTGCGTTTATGTCGTTACAGAAGAAACAACTATAAAACACAATCTTAGTCATATTTTCATCATCGTAATCATTATACAGACTTTAAAACACAAAGAAACGACCTTTTTTATAACAAATGCAGTGGTATTATTAACACTTTACAACTTTTACTATTTATTCCATTCAGAACTCTCGAGCTTCATATGTCGTACTTAAAATAAAGCTTTAACCCTCTTCAATCAATCATTCTGTCTCTAAACCTCTCTAAACCTCATTTTTGGTGATTTTACCTTCAGCTTTCAGAAGAGAATTGTCAAAACTCAACAGAAGCTCGTTTTAGTGTCAATCAGACCAAACCTCCAGAAACCAGCTTCACTCATTCATATATTTAACAAAGGAAAACGAGGCGGAATTTAAACTCTGATTTCCTCTGAGCAGAGTCCAAAACTCCAGAGTCTCAGCTTCACGAAGGCTCCGGAAGGTTCAGGATCAGCTTCAGTTTGAGATGGGGCTCATTTTAGTCACATGTTTTAGTGAAAATAGGTTTAACTCAGAATCAAAAGGTCAAAAAAGAATAAAGAACGTCTCATTTTTTATCGATAACACACTTCATTTGTAAATACTCTCTTTCCAAAAGCCTTCAGTCGCCACGTTTAAAGCTTTAGTCGGTTAATAATGTGTTTAAAAAGTCTGAATGCACAATAGAAATAAGCGTTTGCATAACTTCTTAATGTAGATATAAGTGTAGACTGAAACTCCGGTTTAGGCCTGAAAATAAGGATCTGGACTTGACACAACCGGACACTGCAAGTCAAATATATTGTGCCTTTATTATTATTATTTCACATTTTAATGAGATGAATTTCAACCAGATTCAAGTCTAAAAAAGACAGCTTTATCTCGAAACCGTTTTAATGTCACAACGGCACTGTTTTTCCGTGATAAAACCTCATTTACAGAAACATTACGAAGACTTTCTCAAATTGCCAAACCTCATTTCGACGCACATTCCACTCTTTGCTAATGTATTACTCTTTCCTGACTTGTTTTGGGTGAACGCCAAAGCGCTGCCCACCCGCACGGTCAAACGAGGACACGGACAGCTCCACGGACACAGAGCGTACGGCAGTTAAAAACCAGGACACGTAAGGTAAGCGCAGTAGCGTGAGGTGACCTGCGGATGGCGACGGTGAGGGCCTCCGGAGACGCGGCGCACGGGCAGATCACCTCCGGCTTCAGCCCGTGAGACTGGAACACGCTGAGGAACGCGTCGCACGACGACACAGACCCTGGAACCAGAAGAAACGTTCAGCTTCAAAGCCTCTGTATGCTTGAAATCCATGCTGACCACAGTAAAGCGCCCCCTACAGGTCGGAGGACTCATTGAACAGAAATGCAGTTGAGTTTTATAGATTTTAAAATTGTTGCTAAAAATTATAAAAATGTCATCACAGAATAGGCTCATTTTTTAGGTTTATAATTTCACTTCCTGTTTGTAATTGATGACATCACAGTAGGAAATTACCCAGCAAACCACTGGGCCAAAACTCATCTAATGTTATTGTTGTTGTTTTTTTCATTTGACAAATGACAAATCCATGAGAGCGACTTTATTTTGTTGAATTCATGTTTAAGAGAGTCAAAAAAGTTGTTTCTTTTGTGTAAATTCTGCATAAACTTTGACCTGAATGAGTGTTCCCTGGTGTGATGTCACTTCCTGTCCCTGGTGTGACGTCACTTCCTGTCATTTTCTACAACATTTGTCAACGTTTTTCTCCACAAATACCTGCTCGACTGGTGTAAAACTATCATTTATATGTACGACAGGTTTAAATACTCCAAATA